>MNCI01021396.1:581902-595058 GCA_015680685.1 Gnetum montanum
CCCACTACTACGCAGTAATACAACATTATAATATCGTCACGGACCCGTTTCTCTACCTAGGGGTAAAGAATTTTTACTTTTAATCTTAATTTCAATACTTTACGAATAGGAATTCTTTGAGAATCTATAATTATAACTTCAGGAATATATAATTATAGTTTTACTTGCCTTGATTCTATTACACATTCTGTAATTTTAAATCTGGTCAAGCATAAGTTTGCATTTAATCTGATATAGATATCTAATACTCTTGGATTAGTACAGTTTCACTCAAGTTATCATGATATCATCCTGGGCCTGTTCTTATTTCAAGTTCATTCCATTAAAATTCTACCCTGAACCAAAATTGTTTTTATTATGCCCATTCAAAGATTTACAAATGTACAGAGGTATAGTTCAGTTTTGCTCATTGTAATAATATAATTCATTGTCCACTAAATCCTATGGGCTATGACACAATAAAGGTTCAATTTCATAATTCATTTAGGTATTTAACTTATTCAGATCCACCCTGTATTTTGTAAGATCTAATTTACAACTTGAGTCAAACAAACATGTTACAAGATAGACTTTATTTATTCAATATTCCAGTTCAAGCTTAATTTCAACACTTTATGGGTAGGAATTCTTTGGGAATCTATAATTCTAACTTCGGGAATATGTAATTATAGTTTTACTTGCCATGATTCCTTTATATTTCTAAAACCTTTTGCAACTACTTCTAGGAGTGGGAGTCCTATAGAATCATGATTCATAAAAGATTACATGTAATTTTAAATTTGGTCAAGCATAAGTTTGCATTTCATCTGATATAGATACCTAATACTCTTCCATTAGTTCAGTTTCACTCAAGCTATCACGATATCATCATGGGCCTGTTCTTATTTCAATTTCATTCTATTAAAATTCTACCCTGAACCAAAATTGTTTTCATTATGCCCATCCAAAGATTTACATATGTACAAAGGTATAGTTCAATTTTACTGATTGTAATAATATAATTCATTGTCCAATAAATCCTATGAGCTGTGACACAATAAAGGTTCAATTTCATAATTCATTTAGTTATTTAAATTATTCAGATCCACTCTGTATTTTGTAAGATCTAATTTACAACTTGAGTCAAACAAGCATGTTACCAGATAGATTTTATTTATTCAATATTCCAGTTCATCTATTGAAAAATCCTATCTAATCAGAAAATCATGAACATGGTTTAGAAACAACATTAAAATAAAAATTAGATTCAAATCGGTAATATTTATAAAAGAAAACGATATACCCATCAGAGTTGGTTGCAACATTATTCCATTTTTCTTCCGATAAATATAGATTTTAACTCTTTACTATGATCACATTAAACTTAAAAGATCAATATAAAAAATACTACCTTATATACGAATGACTCGACTTCAAATCGGCTGGTTTGTTAACATGAGATTAATCAATAGCAGAATCTGCACAGATTTCAGAAACTATGATTTACAGTTATCACTGTATCCTGCAAGAAATCATTTGTCCTCAAACTCTCCAGAAATTCCCGCGGTACTCGGCCAGACTTAGAGTCAAGATTCCTGAGGTTAGTGAATTAGAAATTGCTTAAAGGTTTTTAATGACAAGGTTTATAATTATTTTTAATAATTTAACCATTTTTTACCATGTTTCCCATATTTATCTGAGTCTGATTTCGTCAGAGTTCCACCATGCTGACGCATCGCAGTTTTAGCCAGAATGATCAAGGTTGTGGTTTGGTTATCTGATATTGCCGCTGAATTTTCGGGTTCTTCTTTGGTTTTCCGGAGATGAATCATAGTATTCTTGTGTGAGTAGCGAAGTTTATTTTTTTAAAGTTCTTTTCAGATTTAACCTTTATAGGTATAATCAGCCCGGAATCATTGTGAATTTGTATACACAAAATTTACACACGGATACTAAACAGGCATTAAATTTCAAGGTTACCCTCTAATGATGAACCATAGTTAACATTGAGCAGAATATTCTTGTTGAAGGCGAGATGTGAAATTCACTGCTGCTGGTCAGCAGTGCCAAGGATTGTAACAATGGTAGAAACTGCTTCACGTGCAAAGCCTGAGTCTGCAATTTCTGTTCCGCCTAATTTAGTAAAAGCTGTTGTTTCCTCGGGCCTTATACAAAAATTCGACTTAAACCGATACTAGCGGAAGATCGGTAGAAACCTCACATAACTTAATATACAAAACAAAGCACATCTGTAGAAAAAGTGAACAGACTTGGATTTTAAGATGGGTCAGCTGCTAAATTTGTTAGCCTATATCCACTATAAAACTCTACCAAGACTCTAGGGGACAAAATAATTCTATTAATCAAAGAAAAAATTATACAGCTTCTTTTACAATCCTCAACTGAGCACAAACTCAAGCTCAAAGTCACACAAATAGCTTTCATAGCAAAGAGGAAGAGAACATACTCTAACTTGTCTCAAAACAGAGACTCAAGAGTTTCTCAACCTTTCTTGACAAAGAAAACATAGCTTCTACAGAGAGAAGAAGAAGAAATTCTAGTCTAAGCACAAAAGTCACAAACCAAAATTATCCAAGCTGAGTAGGGTTGCTTTAATTTATAGCCTTCATTCCTTTTTGTCATTTTCATAGTTGATGTTTCAGCCATTATCAATTTGCTAAAGAAGCACGTGAGGAAGTGAGCTATAGCCATTACCAATTTGTTGAAGAGTAGTTGAAGAAGAAGCCATACCTGTTACATTTGAGCTTCCATTACTGCATTTGGTATGAGTTTAGCATACAAAGAAAAAATCTATCATTTCATCTTGGCCCTAATGGTTCCTTCCCATGGAAATAACAAGCTCTGCCAATATTGGAGATAACCACTGTTTCAGCTTCAACGAGCAACCCTTGTTCTGATTAATGGCTTTTAGCTTGCTTTTGTAGCAGAATTGACTCTAGCTTCTTCATGTAATAGCCCCTTCCAACATATGCTTAGAATGCCCCTTTTATTTCTTACAGACGTGTTATGGCCTTCCTTAGTCTAGCTTTGTGATGATACGAAACTTGGTTCTAGCTTTTTCTTCTTTTCTTAATAACCTTTCTCTAACATGGCAAAGCTATTTAGAACAAGAAATAGGTTCTAAATATTGGTTCCAAATGCTGATGTGGCATGGGACTTAGTAAGATCAAATTTTGGTTCAAAAGCTTTTTTGTAAAGGAACAAACATTTAAATCAAGATTTTCTATCCAAGCTTACATGTTAAAAGGGAAATGCTAACATGCTAGATTAATTTGAGTGTGCCCTTTATGGCTCTACAAGCTAGTTCTATTTTGTGCTTTTCATCTTGAGCTAACATGGTAGAGTAATTCTTATCCCTTTGTGATGAGCTAATTTTACTTAGCACTTCTCTTTCATGAGCTGACGTGGTAGAGCAAACTCTTGTTCCTCTTGTAGAGCCAAAAACTAATTCTACAAGATTGCTCTACATGCTGAATTGAATTGAAAACCCAGTTAACCTTATCCAAAAATGGCTTACATGATAGTCTTATTTTTGTTATCAAAAAAATAGTTCTACAAATTGGCTCTATGTGCTAAGCTAGATTAAAATCCTTTTAGCACATATGCTCTAAAAGTTTTTTAGCTTGATCCACCAAGTTCAAAAATGAAAAGCTATCATGCAAAAGCTAACTTAACAAGCCCTCATTGAGCAGAAAAATAGTTCTATGAATTGGCTCTACATGTTGAGATAGATTAAAATACTCTTGCTCATGTGCTCTATTTAAGCTCGGCCAAACTAAATAAAGCTATTATAATTAAGTCAACATGAGCTACCATCTTAAAGCTAAAAATAATAAAAACTATCTTCATAAAGCTAAGAAGAAGAGCTAAGTTGGCTCAAGAACATCCAAATGCACATGATGCTGAGATGGTAGAGTTGATCAAGCTAAGTAGAATAAAAACCACGATTCTAAACCTTGATTCTAAATGTTGATGTGGCATACAAACCACTTTCCTAAAAAAGGATAAGTCATGAGTTCAATGTCACATGAAAACAAAAGCTCCACTAAAAAAGAGATGCTTCAGCCAAGCTCAAAACACATAACAATCTCCCATTTTTGAGATTGGGTGATCTCACATTGTAAGCTTGAACACATGAAAATAAAGAAGAATCATACATAGCCAAGCATACAGTAAACACCTAAAAATCAATCTTAAAATCATCACACACATCAACTTAGATAAACCATATAGATTATAATTCAGGCTCTTAACAACAAGCATTAAGTTAGGCAAGAGAATGATACAACTAGTTAAAATGAGAAAATAAACATCATAACATAGCTCATAACAATCAAGGTTACAGTACACGTAATTAATTAAACACCACATCTAGCTGATCATTTACACAAATCATAATCAATCAAATAGTCAAGAGAATATTGTAACTTAGAATAGTTAAAATAGATGAAAATAACTCAGCCAAACATAATGTAAGTTAAGAGATCTGAGAGATCCTACACACTTATACTCTAAGAAGGCAAACATAACAACTCATCACATACCAAAGGAAATAATTTTCTAACAAAACCATCAAAAAACCATCTTAAAAATAGAATATGCTTTCCTTTTTTGTGAGAAAATTTGAATGAAAAATCCCCCTGACATAAAGCAAATCAAGCTCAAAACACACACAAAAGATATAGCTAGAATAAGAGAATAGGTAATAGGAAAACATAGAGATAGACATTGCACAATAAATTTCCCTATGCAACAAAGTTTATTAGCTCATAATTGGTGACCTTTTGGTATGTCAAAACCTTAATGAAAATGGATAATATAGAATGTTTGTTGTGGATGATGATTTTGTAGGACATCAAAAAGAACTCCACATGAGATCTGAGAACTCAAGAAAGTGATATCTACAATGAGATGATAAAGTGAAGATCACATGGGAAAATATGAGAGCATGGACAAAAACAAAGGTTACAAATCAAATGAAGATGCTCTAAGGATTGGCAAGAAAGAAAATTAACAAGAGAAAGCCTCAGAGGACAAAGCCCAAAAGTTGAAGAGACATCTCCTAAAAATACTAGATGTCTTTGTCTTAGAATAGATGTCTCCCTAGAGATGTCCCATTTTCCAGTGAGACATCTCTTCTAAATTAAGGCCAATCTTAGGTAGACATTTCAACTTCAAAGAAGATGTCTACACTAGCCGTTTAGTAGCCACTGCATGAATTCAAGGAGTTTTTGGAAACTACAAGGTTTTAAGAAGATACCAAAATCATGAGAATTATGCTAGTACTACTCACATAAGATCAATCATTGTCTAATCTATGCTATTGTATTCGTGTTCTTCATTGTAACATCATTTTCTTGGTTGTATGTTGTATTATGCTTAAAGTGAAAGGATTTGTAAATTTAGTTACATTCTTTCCTTGTGTTTTTCTCTTTTTCATGCAACTTTGTAGGGTTGATGTGATTCTTTTGAGAATGCATCTACATTCAGCTTGTTAGGACCTTGCAAGGTTGAATGGTTTTACAGCATCAAAACACTTCAAAGCAGAGCTCAATTTGGTAAAGGTTGTGGGATCTTTGAAACCACATTATGAGCTTGTTGGAACCTTGTGGGGTTAAGTGGTTTCACAACAATGAAACACTTTGGTGTGGAGCTCAAAGCTTGTAAAAGGTACAGTGCCCTTTAGACCACATCTTATTGAGAAACAAAGTTTGGAGGTGTGCACAGATTTTACCCTTTGAGTATGGACGTATGCAAGTTGGGGAACCATGTAAAATTTTGGATTTTTGTGTGGAAAGTGCAATTGTAATTGGGAAACTTATTAAACCCTCCTTCTAAGTTCTCAATTCACAAGTGGATTAGAGCTTGATGCCCTTACGTTTGACTTCAACTCTCAAGAGTGAACTATGTTGGCGAAGTCCTACACAAAGCCACCAATGTTTAATGGGTTTAATTTTGCTTATTGGAAGGTAAGGATGCAAGGGTTCTTTGAGTTAATGGAATTTGAGATATAGGAGTCCATTTTTGAAGGTTACACACTACCTATTAATAGTGCATCAAAGGCCCTCAAGCCATGGAGCAAGTGGACACCAGAAGAGAGACATAAGTTCATGTACAATTCTAAAGCAAAAACTTATTTATATTGTGCAGTAAATAAGTATGAATTTAATAGAGTAGCTAGATGTAGAACTGATAAAACAAATTTGGAAAATATTAGAAGCTACCTATGAGGGCACATCCATAGTTAGACAATCAAAACTTTTGATTTTGCAAAGTGAATATGATAGACTTAAAATGAGGGAAGGTGAAAAGATAGAAGATTATTTTTCTAGGACAAATGATCTAGCTCTAGCCATTAGGGATACAAGGAAGGACTTCACTAAAAGTAATGTAATCATTAAAACTATTAGAACACTACAACCTAAATTTATACCTAAGGTTATAGGTATGTAAAAAATTTGAAATTTATTGGTCTTAAATTGAAAGAGCTCCAAAGTGCTCTTATTGCTTATGAAATGAATATCATAAGCAAAGGAATGATAAAAGAAAATCCCATCACCTTAAAATAAATGTCCAAAGAGAGGGAACCAACTGAAGAAAAATTGTATAGTGAAGAAGAAAGAGCTCTTCTATCAAAAAGAGTTTAAAGGCTTCTAGTAAGAAAAGGAAGAAGCCTCAATCAATGAGGACCCAACCAATCCAAATCCAAAGATAAAGATAGAGGTAAGATTATTTCAAATTCAAATTCTATTTCCTTTTCAATAGAATGTTGGGTATGTTGTGAAAGAGGCCATGTGGGCTCTGAATGTGCTAGAAATGATAGGTTACAATGAAAGGATAAGACTAATGTGGACATGAGAAAGACCAACTTCTACAAAAGCTAGGATGATGGAGAGAAAAGTAAACAAAAGGTTGATGACATCACAAAAGATTATTAGCTTATATTTATGATCCTTACAAATGAAGATTCATCAAAAATTTCTAATGAACCAAGAGATAAGTATGATGAAAGGTATAGTAAATTATGTGGAGAATTTCTTATCCTACATTATTTACTCAAAAAGTTAAAAAAAATTAATAGAATATTTTATGAACTTCTACCTTATCTTCCAAGTTAAAAGGGGAAATATTACACATAAATATAAAGATTTAACTACTAACCCCATTAGATAAAGAAAAATGTAGGGATACTCAAGAAGAAGGGGTCATTGAAAATAATGAAAATCAACTTAGAAGTGAAAGCTTGGAAGAAACCTGACAAAAGGATACTAGCACTAGCTCAAGTGTAATTAGTTCTGAAAACTCTATTCATGAAGAAAAAACTTTATATTTTTTTTAAAAATATGGACATAAAAAAGATTATTATTATCCTCATATTGGACAAAATAACATTGATGCTTGGATTTGTCAAAAGGAACCTAGTGAGTGTATCTTGTAGGATGCAATGACATGGAAAGCGAATGAGTTGAAAGTTGGGAAAATATTTAGAAGAATGGATGATACAATCAATGACAATATATTCTTCTATCTTGAAGAACATGAACAAGAAGGATTTTCATACAAAATTGAAGACATCAATAAAGGAACTAAGCAAAGAAAATCAAAGAGTAAGGAGGTACTTCATGATAGAGGACCTTATCTCAAACTTCATTAGTCTTTATTACATCAATAAGCAAGTAAAGTAAGTCATGGTAAGTTTCTATTTGCTTGCTTGCTAGTTAAAATATGGGTTAGTTTTTGAATATCTTATGAATTCTTTAATCATCAAAGAAAACATATATCTTAATTCATAGAAAAAGAGATCATTGTAGTATGGCTATCTCTCATGTTATCTCATGAACTATTTAGTTAAAAATTTATATTCTTAAAGAATATATGAATTTGAGAATCAAGAATGGCATTACATCCATGTTTATCATAATATGTTACTAACATGAGAATTTGGACCAAGTCTTGCAAGAAAATTATAAAGAAAGGCATAATTGAATTATCAAGAAAGATAAATTTATTATGATATATGGCTAATAATTTTTCTCTAATATTTTTTCTTTCTATAAACTTTGTTTGATTACTCAATATTCTTGAATAAGAAAGATTGTGAAAAATTACCTATAGGTCCTAAAATTGTTAAAGAAAAGATAAGCACATATGTAAGGAGAGCTTGAACCTCATGAATTATTACAAATCATAAATACTTATGAAGTGTATGAAGATATTCTCCAAGACATAATTCTTAGGTAGGTAATATAAGGTATATCCATCTAATACAAATTGAAGGTAAAAGAGCAAACTATTTTTGATTCAATCCTTAAACTTTCAGTTACCTAAGAGATAATCAATTATGCAAGTATATGGAATTCATTTGAATATATCACTAAGCTAGTACTATATCATTTACATGCTTTGAATATATATTCTTTTGCATACTAATGTTCATTATTGTTAATATGAACAAAAAAATTCCTATTGAAGCAACATGAAGTACTCATAATTCTATTCTAGAACTATAAAAAGCCTTTAGGGAATTTTGAAAATAAATGGATAATTTACCTTAAGTTTTTCTAAGATATAAGTGATCAATATAATCATATTAGAAATTGCTTTATCTCTTGATCTTGTTCTTAAATTGATCTATCTTTTATAAGTTGAGTACATATGTGCTTGTTTTTCTTCATCTAAAAGTATTGCTATTATGAATATGTATTGAGAAATTTCTTATGAAGTTTTTCTTGGATGAATAATGTGTAATTCTTAACTATCTTTTGATCTTATTACTAGTTGTAAGGTCTCACTCCCTTTTTGATGATGTCAAAAAGGAGAAGAATTTCATGATTTTATCTTAGATATCATATGTGATTTTGATATAAATATGGTGATCTTATCTTAGCTATCATATGTCATTGTGATATAAATGTGGTAACTTGTAATATGATTCTGATCTATGTGTTATGAGCAACATTGGTATTGAAGATCATTATGATCATATGGATATAATTGAACAAGTATCATGAGCAACATTGCTATTAAACCATAATAACCTTATGGACGTACTTTATGGATATATCTGAATAGCTCTAACCTTATGCTGGTATTAATGATTATCTTTCTAAGTTTAGAGTTTTGACATTATGATGGTATTAATGTTCTTGTTTCCAAGCTCTTAGTCATAAATGTCCTTGTTCAAAAATTCATAAGTGTCTTAATGACTAATGAGTTATGTGCTATATTCAGGATACATTTTTGCTACAATCCTTCATTATCTTTAGATCAATTGATTTCCAGAACTACTAATCCATTTTCTAAAGTTTTTGACATCACCAAAAAGGGGAAGATTTTTAACCTTTTGGTATGTCAAAAACTTAAGAAAAATGAAGAATATAGAATGTTTGTTGTGGATGATGATTTTTCATGACATGGACAAGAACTTCATATGAGATCTACAACAAGATGACAAAGTGAAGGCCACATGAGCAAAGATGAAAACATGGATAATCATGAACGAAAATGAAGGCCACAAATAAAATGAAGATGCTCCAAGGACTGATAAGAAAGCAAATTGATGGGAGAAAGCCTTAAAATACAAAGCTCAAAATTTGAGGAGACATTTCCTAAGAATAGTATACATCTTTATCTCAGAGTAGACATCTCCATAAAGACATCCCACAGATCCTAAATTAATGCTAATCTTAGGTAGATGTCCCAATTTCAAAGAAGACATTTACACTAGCTATTTAGTAGACATTGCATGAATTCTAAGACGTTTTTGAAAACTTTGAAGCTATAAGAAGATACAAAAATCTTGAGAATTATGCTAGGACTATTCACATAAGATTAATCATTGTCTAAGCTATGCTATTATATTCTTGTTCTTCATTGTAACATCATTTGCTTGGTTGTATGTTGTACTATGCTTTAAAGTATAAGGACTTGTAAATTTAGTTACTTTCTTTCCTTGTGTTTTTATTTTTTCTTTTAGCCCTATGGGGTTGATGTGCTTATTATGAGAAGGCATCCATATTGAGCTTGTTGGGCCCTTATAGGGTTAAGTGGTTTTGTAGCATCAAAACACTCTAGAGTGGAGCTCAATTTTGTAAAGTTCGTGGGATCCTTGAAACCATAGTTTGAGCTTGTTGGGATCTTGTGGGGTTAAGTAATTTCATAATGACAAAAAACTTCTGTGAGATGCTCAGAGATTCTATAGGATGTGGTGCCATTAAAATCATATTTTATTGAGAAACAAAGTCTAGAGGTGTTCATGGATTCTACCCTCCAAGTGTGGATGTAATCAAGTTGGAAACCACGTAAAATTTGATGCTTTTGTATGGCAGGTGGAATTTTAATTAGGGATCTTATTCAGTCCTCCTTCTAACTTCTTAATCCACAATAACAACATATATAATCCCCCTCTAATCAATCCCATTATCTTATAAAATCCTAAACTAGTACTAGGAGTTTTAAAGGCTTATGTATATCTAGGTAAATTAGTTACACCTAGTAATGTTTTGAGATATATAAATCTTTATTTCTTTAAATCCTTTGTAAAAATGTAAGTTCTTTGTTCTTTGAAAGAAATATAGGATAACTTTATTGTTTGTAACTCTACCTGATCTATGAGAAAATGATATTCAATCTTTGAAGAATAGGATTCGTAAATAGAAATGCCATCATTATTATCACAATGAATAATTATAGGATTAGAGAATGCAATAATGAAGAGCTTTAATACTTCCCTCATCCAAAGAATTTTTGTGTAGTAGTGTCAGGCTACAACATATTTGGCTTCAATTGAGGATAATGCTACAAATTTTTAGCTTTTGCTAAGCCATGATACTAGATTATTAATAAGAAAATGATAGTATTCATTGGTGGATTTCAGATCATCTTTATTTTCTAGCCAATATACATTTGTAAATGCCTATGATTCAAAACTTTTACATTTTGGATACCATAGTCCATGACTACTTGTGTCTTTTAGATATCGTAACATCCTTTTAGCTGCAACCAAGTAAGATTCTTTTGATTCTCATAGATATCTAAAATCAAGACTATTGCAAAGGTTATGTTTGAACTACTAGTTGTAGCATTATGCATGCTTCCCACGATGGATCTATAGAGATTAGCATCAATGTTATTTTCATCTTCATCCTTGTAGAGGTATCCATTTGTGCTAAGAGGTGTTGCACAAGTTTTAGCTTCTACCATGCCAAATCACTTAAGCATCTATTGAACATACTTTGTTTGTGAAATGAAGGTTCCATCTATGAGTTTTTGAATGTGTAGGCTCAAAAAATGAGATAACTCTCCTATCATAAACATTTCAAAATTTTATTTCATAACTTCAAAAAATTATTTTCTGAAACTTAAGCTTGTTCCTCGAAATATTATATCATCAACATAAACCTAAGCAACTAAAAAGTCTACTTTATATTTTAATATAAAGGATACTATGGGAAGAAGCTCTCAAATATTCATTTTCAGCTAAAGATGAATTAAGCTTAGCATACTACATTAGAGGGCCTTGCTTTAAACCATATAAAGGTTTCTATAGATGATATAGATAATTTGGCTTTTCAGTGTCCATGTATCCTTTAGGTTGTTCTATATACACTACCTCTTTTATTTTTCCAATTAGGAATGTAGATTTCACATCCATTTGGTAGAGCTTAAACCTTTGATAAGCTACAAAGCCTAACAAAATTCTAATAGATTCTGATCTTATAGTTGTAGCAAATGTATCATGATAATAAAGCCTTCTATCTATGCAAAGGATTTTGCTACTAATCTTACCTCATTTTGGGTTACTTCACCATGCTTATTTATCTTGTTTCAAAGATCCACTTAGTTCAAATGACATTAGCTCTCTTGGATTGTGGGACAAGCTCCCAAGTATTATTTTTACAATCTGCTTTATCTCTTCTTTCATGGCATTCTTCCTATCCTCACTCCCAAGAGCTTCCCTAACTGTAAGAGAAAATGAAAAAGCAAGAAAACATACTAATAAGACATAGTCCATTGTTTTATCTCTATCCCTTCTCGTCCTTTGTCTAAGAGATGTTCTAATGATATCTATCATAGGACTGAACCTATGTATTCTTCTCCTCAAACCATCATCAAGTGTAGTCTCTTGTTCTATTTCTACCTCATCCATTAAGATTGGTTGTTCTTCTTTAATCTCTTCAACTTGTTTAGATGCCAAAGTTCCATCATCATTTTCTTCTTCATCTACATTCATAACTTTCTTAGCCACATTATCAGGATCTTCTAATAATTCATCAATCTTAGCATAAGGTGTTTCAACAATCTTTAATGTTTTTAAATTAGGTCAATGATAAACTTTTGAATATCCACTAAACAAACCATCTTCACAATAGTTATCAAGCTTGTGAACATTATCTTGATTCTAATATAGAACTTACTATCAAAAATTTTGAAATATTGAACATTAGTTATATTTGATAATAATTTTTATCATTATCAACTATTACCAAATATTTTTTGATGATATACATAGTTATTCTAGCTACCTCATTCCATAGGTACTTTTGTACATTCTTCTCATTCATCATTGATCAAATAATCTCAAGTATAGTTCTATTATTTTTCTCTACAACACCATTCTTCTTAGATGTTCTAGTTTCTTCTTAGATGTTCTAGTTGATGAGAATTATCTCTTGATACTTGAATCTCTACATAGCTCATAAAACTTATTTGAGGTGAAATCACCTCCATTGTTAGTTCTAATAGCTTTTATTTTAAGTCCTATTTTAGTTTCAACCATACCTTTAAATTCCTTAAAATGTTTAAAAACATCAGAATTTTTCTCAATTCATGTTAGCCATGACATTCTAGTATCATCATCAACAATAAGAAAGAATTATTTTCTTCCATCAAAATTAGCTATATTAAAGAATTATTTTCTTCCATCAAAACTAGATATATTGAAAGACCCATAGACATCCATATGTAGTAATTCAAACTTATGTTTACAATGGAAGTATACTCGCTTAAAGATAGCTCTAGTTTACTTACCATGTTGACATGCAGAACATACCTCTTCTAGATGACTTACTTAGGAATCCCTTTAATGCTTTGAGCCTTAATCAAAGTGAACATGTCTCTTGAGCTTAAGTGGTCTAGTCTTTTTTGCCATAACCTA
>MNCI01021399.1:19551-62238 GCA_015680685.1 Gnetum montanum
ACAATCCTCTCTTACTCCATCACTGTCCATGCTGCCTGATAATTCCAAGCGTTATAAAGAACGCTTACGCAAACCTTACTTTTAAAATTCTTAGCGGTGGTACTGTATCAGGGATTCTAAACTCCAACTAACAAGGCCCTGTTTAAACCGTTGCTGAGAAACTCACCTTCATTCTATGCCTAAGCAGTAAACATCAACTTTGAAATCAGAAGCAGTAGTACAGTTCTGCAAAGTGTATTGCATGGAAATGCTTTCTAATCGCCTGAAACCCACCAGAAAACTATGAGGAAGCAAGCAACATTGTATAATTCCTTCTACGTCGAAATGAAGCAGCTTTGAGCATATATGATCACAAGATTCAACGTACAATGTACATTTTTGAACAATTCATATACTTTAGACTTCATGAAATAATTATATTTTACTGATCATTTAACATAAATTCTGTAATCAGATTTCTCAAAACCTAATGACCTTTGATAACTTGGAATCCTGGAAACCATCTAAATTTCCTGTATCGAAGCTATAACAAAGCATCTAATAAATGCTCTCTTAACACAAAGATCTCCTTTGAACCAGTCGAGTGGAGCCTACTTTCTAATACACAGCATTAAATTAACATACGCAGAATAAATTTATTGCAATGAGTGCGCATAGAACTTGTAACAAAGAATCGAAAACATCCCTGATAAACAACAACTTAAAAATAGTTTTCCCAGAAGAAATATTCTTGTCTATCCAAGTTTCAGAAGAGGAAAGGTAGTCCGTTAATATTAGCCTTACTAAGAGATAACAGGGCAAATAAAAGAAACTGATCCATGAAAAAAACAGAAACAAAGAGGTGAGAACCAGCGCTCAGGTACCTACTCAAGAGCCTGAATCCAAGAGAGGCGCACAGTTGCAGCAAAGAGCAGTACAACCTTTTTCACAAAAAATGTCAGGACCTGTGCAAAAACAACAGGAGGACAATACAAATCTGTATCCTGTACTGTGATTTATGGACCATGACTCCATCATAAATTGCAGTTGCAGCCATCCCAGTTTCCCCTGTTCAAAAAACATTTGCGGCGTTCAAATCAGACCTGGACCCACTGCCCTCTTTCAAGCTGAAAATGCCGAAAATTACCACATTTTCAAATCAGCATGGCCGCATTCTCCGCCACAATGGCATACGTGTATGACTCTTATTTTTTTATTCTGCCTATAATTCCAACAAAACAGAACATTCAAAGATATGCAGATGTATCGTATTTAACAAGTCGCAATGCATGCTTTTGTTCTCAGGTCCCAGTAACGCACGAATCGACTCACTTACATTTCCCATATTCTATTTTTTAAAAAACAAGTTTACAATTTTTATGACCCACTTTCTGGGCAGTTAGCATAGTCACATGCTATTTTGAATAGGAAATTATTAAATTAAAAATATTATAATATCAATTTAAATTTCATATGTTTTATGACACCGGAATAATTTACCATGCATTGAATCCGTGAGAGGGAGCATATAACTAAGATGATATAAGGTTTATCGGATGCAAACTTAATCAAAAACTAAAGTCCATAGATCCATTATATTAATATTTATCAAACACTCTTACAACAGCTTAGTAACAAAAGTCTTTGGGAATATATACTTTACGAAGATGGTCGCAATGATTCATCTTCAAGAACGAACCTAGCTTTTAATTCTATCAAGGTTAAGAAAGTATTCCCACCAAATTGAGTTGAATAAGGCATAATACCCTGTATTAATTTTGCTGAATTTTATTCAACCACACAAAAATTCAGACTTTGCTGAATTTTATTGAGCCACACAAAAATTCAGACTTACTTTTATAAAATTTTTTAAATCTATAAGCGGTCGTTGTTAGAATTTAGGTGGGACATGGATTTTCTATGTCAAGACTATAGCACTTTTATTTACAGTATTTTGTGCTTTGAACTGGAATACAAAACATTCATTATGCTTTTTTATGGACATCTTCCCAACTTTGTGTCTCAAAATTAAGGTAATGGATGCAGTCCCAATTTTCAATTTATTAATGCTCCTAATATTATTAATCCCTTTGCAATTCGAAGAGGGCTTCAACATATAAGACAAAGATAATGGTGTTGTTATCATATTTCTTTTCACAATTACCAATGACCAATGAAAGAGGTACGACGGATCACAATATTCCACGACAATGCTTATACCACTTTACTCATTGGAAAGAGTACAATATTTAGTAGATATGCATAATCTAATTTTCAATGTTTAGTAGATACACATAATCTCATTTTCACTCCCATTTTTCTCTTTGCTAGTAAGCTTTTCTATGAAAAATTACCCTTCATGATAAAGTTGTGAGCATATATTATGAGGAGAAATAAAAATATTGACTTCAAAAACTCATTGTTATATCAAATATTTTTTAAATAATTTATGCTTACAAAGTCTTCTACAATGATTGGGGATAAATATTGAGCAAAGAGAAAAAATATTGATTTATAAATCATGCATTTAAGTTTTGCGATCAATCTATTAAAATCCCTAATTTAAGAAATATCTTAGTTGTGTCTAAAACTTAGTGATGAGTGGTGGAGTAATCCAACACCCAACCATACAAGATATGAGTATTCACGTGTAGCCTAATCGTAATCCATGGACGAGGCAATGCGAATATGCTAGTAATTGGTTCAAGTTTGGGATTGTTGTCTTCTCACGTGGAGCTAGTATAATCTATGCTTATGGTTTAGCTCTCAATGAGGTGTATGATATATTAATGTTGGTAGGCCATAACTCCTAGTTATGATGGTAAAGTGTAAAAATGATTCTAAGTCTAGGAAAAAAATAAAACAATCTACTCTAGAGTAGAGTGATGAGCATTCGTTTGTGGCTTGCCGTACATGCCTTGGGCTTATGTACTCGTTATTGGGATTACCAAGTGAGTTCACTATTGAGTGAATCAAGTGAAACCACTATGGGTTACCAAACAATTACAATTAACACTCGAAACCAATCATACTCATTTTTCTTTACTATGAACAAAAAAAGTAAAGTACTTAAAAATGTTACCGATTAGACTAGGAAAATAGTAAGAGTTATGATATGTAAAATAATAAAGCTAAGTGGATGCTGCAATGATGGAAAGCAATCTCTATCTTTATTTCCATCATGAACTGTGCCCAAGTACACTTCACTCAAATAAAGACTCTGAACAACTACTCAACATCACACTACAAGCATTCACTCTCTATTGCTAAAGCTATGAAAACAAATTGCAAGAGTCTACCTAAGGATGGAATAAAAAAACTATTTGACCATGCATCTAAGTGTCTTATTTATAGGTTGCTACATGTTGAGCGATGTGAAATATCCAGCATTAAAGCTTGTGCCCCAATATCAAGGATCCAATATCAGATGCTCGATATTGCAGCTGGTGAAAAGCATAATTTATCATACCCCCATAACTGACTAAAGACTCATTCTTGAGTTAAAACAAAATGAGGATAGAGTTCCTTACAAAATTGTGACATGGATTTACGTGACACTAACTACTATATAGATGACTCTTCGAATACCACAGTGGTGTTTTACAAAAAGTTTACATAGGGCATGATGTAACAATTTTGGCAAAGAAAAAAAAATTTGGTGAAGCTCAATGTAATCTAGGTAGTTCTTGGTGGCAGTGGCTCTTTCATCAATTGCTTCCCCTTGTCGCTAGGCTTATGGAACTTATATCGATTTAGGAGTGCCTAAAGATTTTCCTCCTCTGTTCTTAGGTCATGTATTGTCCATGCTTGTTGTGCAATGTTTGATGGAGTAGGTACATCCCATGGGCATGACAGCTACGAAAACATCTAATTAGCCTTAACACACTAGGCTGCAAACTGCCTCCTCTCGTCTTCAAATGCTTTGGCCTTCTCACATAATTCATTATAATCAGATAACCTTCTAGCCAGGTTTGCTACTACATCTTTTTGTCCTTGGTAGCTAGCCTTGACTACTTCTAATTTAGAGTTTTCCACTTAGAGTTTTTATAAAGAATCTTTATGATCCAAAAACTCTTTCTGATATAGGGCATATGTGGCTACTACTTACTGGTCTAGCTTGTTTCCGAGTTTACCTACTATTAACATGGCCAAGTTAGCATAATGAAGGTTAGCTAACCCCATGTACTCTTTCAGGTTCTTGATCTGTAGGTCTTTGCTCTTTACTTTCGCTTGGTGAATGTGGGAATAACTATGTAAGATGGGCTACTAGTTAGGATTTTGTGTTGATATAGAGCTAATTTTAGCTTTGGCCATTTGGATCTCTTTCTTGTTGATCTACTTGTACATTCCCACTTAATCATGGAAGTGTTTCTTGAGCCTTTCATGTTTTTTTACCTTGTTCTACCACGCGCTAATTTCAATAGTTGACTTTTGATGGATGAAGCGTACCTCCTCAATTGAGAGGATCTTATTTTCTCTTACGAGGTAGGTCATATCTTGGTTGACCCTCATTAGTTGTTCTCTTAACTAGTGGATTCTTTCTTCTAGGATATTTTTCTATTTTTCTATAGTGGTCAACCTCATATTGTTAGCCGTAAGCTGTTGTTTTCCTCTTGGACTACGGTAAGTGCCTTAGCATGTGCATACGCTTGTGCTTATGCTACAAAGGCATTTCACATTACTTTCTCCTTCTACATTGCCATTTGTTTATTTTGCTCAATTAGGTTATTCATCTACTCTATTCTAAAATGTCCTATATGGTTAAGTACAATAAATTGTGTGGGATCTCTATATTTAGCTCATAGGACTACTAGCTCTTCTTGGAGTCTATGGATTTATGCTTTTGCATGCTCTACCATGACAAGTTTACCTTTGGTAGTAATCAATTCTAATTACACTAGTCGATCAAGCACATCTTCATGCTTAATAGGAGTCATCGAGGTTCCAGCTAACATTTGAGCATCTCTGGCTCTAGTTAGATTTGCTAGTGGCATAACAGGTACATTGAAAGGTTCTTTGATATGATTAGTGATCACCTCTATTTCTCTTGCTACATCTTGGTGCTGCATTACCACAATTATGTCTCCTTCTCCAATCTCTAGCACCACTTGGAATGATGTAGCATTTTCAGAGATCTATTGTGACCATTGATCCTCTCCTCTTGACTGTAGTGAAATTTGTTCACTTCTAAGATCTGTTGAAATTTTAGGCTATATGGCATTATCAATAACTATATAGAGGTTGGCTTCCTTCCTTTTTCCCTAGCTAATGGTTTATGTAATCTATTATAGATGACTTATGGATGGTCTATAGTCCTATTGTGACAATGGGGGACTTGTTGTTGCTATTGCTATTATTGTTGTTGCTCTTATTTGTATTGTTCTTCATCCTAATCCTTTATGGGTAGTGCTGGTTTAAGTAATTTAGCATATGAAGCATTTTGAACTCTTCTAGAAACATCATTTGTGTATCCTAGGATTCTGGCTCACTTGCACAACTTCTTGATAAGGCAAGGGAATGGAAGTGTTGGCTTCCCTACCTTTCTTTCTTCCAACTACCTCTGAATCTCCATAAAGTAGAGTTGTGTGATATTAGTGTTGTATTTTCCCATTAGGATTGCACTTCCCCTAGCTACATAGGTGGATAACCTATTTAGTCCTTTGGTTGAGAATAAGTGATAGGTGCCAATTTTGAAATAGATTTACTCCTATAGAATTAGTTCATTCTAACCCTTATCTTCCTTGCCATATGTCCATTTTAGCCATAATTTCTTGGTTTTAGCATTTGATCTTGTGGATAGATGTGTTATTTTCACCCCTTCATTTGGTATGCTCAAAGATTTTGCTATTTCCTTGATTGAGTATGAGATAGAGACTCCTCCAATGTTGACTGTGGTGCATTCTTTCTTATTGTGCCAAAACTAATAGGTTTCTTCAAGGTACCATTCACCACTATAAGATAGGATAGGCCACAATGGTTATGTCTTAGGTTGTGTCTTTATTACTTCTAGAGTAAATTCCATGAATGGGCCAAAGTTCATTTCCACAATGACGGTGGTTAGAATTCACCTCTCTTAAATAACATGAAGGCAATCTTGTGATAATGTGAGGTATTGTCCTTGCACTTGCAATTCCTCTACCTCTCCTTGGGTTGATTATCTCATAGCAGGAGTTTCTTGATGCATACTGAATGATTGGGCTTCCTACTCCTCATGTTTTGGTTCTTGTCCTCTGATTTGGCCTCTACCTTGGCCTCTTGGTCATTTTCTTGCACCTTGTGAAGGTCCTCCTTGTGCTCCTCTCTTTGGGGCCATCTGCAATCAATCAAGGATTTAGAATTACTAAGGTATTCTCATATATTCTTAATGGTTTCATACCTTATTCATACTCTTAGTTACATTAAGTTCTTAGTTTATTATTATTGTAGAGTTAGAAAAACTTTAAAAAATTTCCCCATAAGTGTTAATTTTATTATAACCCTTTACAATTATCAATTTTATTCATATTCGTAAGTCGTAGTGATGATTATGGTTCCCTAAGAGTGTTATTTAAGTGTTCTGGCATTAATATGATTGATTTTTCATTAAAAATTTCAATTTTTCTTTCATCCTTACCCTTAAAATACCTTTTAGGCATTAGCAATTTTCCAAAAAATGGCTTAGATTTTCCTTACTAGCACCTCCCATGACTAAGAGGAGCACTCCTAGATTAGATAGGTTCAAAAATCAAAAAAATCGAAGTGGTAACATGTAAGATATAGCTTGGGGAAGCTAGGAGGTTAGAGCTCTTTGATTATAAAAAAAATTGCAAAAACGTTCATGGCTACTCAAATGAAAAATGAAAAAATTTGACTAAGTTCCCTTGGTATATATAGTTTTTAAGGATCCAATATTGGGGATCCAACATTGGGGTGGACCCAATATCAGAGCCCAAAAGACTTTCAATTTTCATGAAGTTTTGCAGATAAAGAGCAATTCTTTGTGGATGTGAGGAAGGTTTAGAGGAGAATCAGAGGGTCTTGGATGATAGATGATGCATATTTCATCAAAAATTTGGCACAAATAGTGTGTAAACAAGGAATCTCAAGTTATGAAAGTTGATAAGATGGATAAGAAGGGTAATGAATCCATGTTGTTAGAATGGATGATGTAAATGATATGGGAAGTTTTTATTGATGTGAGAAGGCTCAAGATGATGTGGAATTGCTTGGCAAGTAGAAGGTACAATAGTTTTACAAGTCGGTCCTCCCTAAAGCAGGCTTCATCCCTTAATGTCCTTGTATAACAACACGTAAAAGTGTCCTTAGGCACTTAAGGAGTTGAATGTAACACATACCTATTTAGCAAAACACACATGTTAGTACCACCAAATTACAAAAATTACACTATGTTATATAAAATCACAAGTTACGACTATTCTTACAGTGAGATGAGATGGACTTAGAATGGATTGCAAAAATCAGGATGTGAGGTATCTTACCATAGACATAATGAATTCTTATGTTTTATTAGTGGTTAAAGTAATCACTAGCCTTTTTGTCCAAGATTCAAACCAAGTCAAGACCACATTCTAGTGACATCACATTGTTTTATCTCTTAGAGTTATACTTGTAAGACTACTATAGTTGTAAGGAGTATTTTCACTTGGTGTATTGTCCAAAGGAGGAGTTTATTCATGGAACTTTTTTATTTTTTAGAATTTTGACAAGCCACCTACCTTTAGGCATGGGTAACATGTCTTTCTAATGGGATCCCCAAAAATTTATTCTGTGCTCTTTTATTATTATTATTTCTATGTCAACCTTTTAAGGTAGCACTTATTTTACTCTTACTCCCATTTTTTGTTAGATCTACAAGGATATAATACAACATGAGCAGCATGATAGAATTCACAAAAGTAATCCAAGATAATCCACAAATCCCCTTAATGTTACACCTTTTACATTCCCACTTGGTTCTTCACTTTTTTGTTGAGGCATAATGATCACAAGTTTATTCTTAGTTATATGATGGAAAATAATATCATTAAAGCCATGGTAAGAGCCTCTTATTAATGGAATGGATAGTGTGGGCTCATTGTTCAAATAATCAATCCCTTCTGACTTGATATCATAGAGAAATCTTCACCTTATTAGACTACATGTTACCTTTATTCATAATGTGTCTTATTAATAATCAAAAATTATGTACAAAGGAAATGAAAACAAAGTATGAAAGAGACAATATGAAAAAGGTGTAAAGAATGAGAAATATCAATGAATGAAAAATATTAAAGAATATAAAAAATTTAAGAAATGAAAGATGTAAAAGAATAGGAAGATATCAAACAATGTGAAAGATATAAAAGAATAGAAAAAATTATATCAAGTGATGAGTGGCGAGGTACCCCCTATGCTCAACCATAAAAATCACAAGCGTTCACACATGATCTAATTGAATTCCACAAATGGGACTAGTTGTGGTATGTAGATTATTATGCTCTAATCGTAGTTTGCTATCTTCCCACTTGGACTAGTGGTAGCTTTGTCATGTATGGTTTAGTCCAAAGTGAGGCATATGATGTTGTCTAATTCTATGCTACTCCTAGTGATGACAAAGAGATGAATTAATTAAGCTACTGAACAATGGAGAGTAGAATCTAAACTAGCCTATGTGTAATGAGTATGCACTCTTAATTGCTCTTACATGCCTTGGACTTCATGAGACTACTTTTGTTGTTTCCAAGCATGTCACTAGGTGTGCTAAACAATACACTGTTGGATTACCAAGCACTTACACTTAAACGCTTGTGATTAAGGCATACGCATTCTACTTAATGACAAGAATAGTAAATAGCAATAAATGGAAATGTTAACTAAAGGAAACAATAAATAATTAACAATTAAAAGCAATAATAATCTAAGTGGATGCTGCAATGATGGCAGTAATCTCAATCTTTATTGCCAGTCATGTAATGTGTCCAAGTACATCACACTTGAACAAAGGTGCCATACGATTACAAACATCACACTGCGGGCATGCACTGTGAATAACAGAACTCTAAGAAAGATTATCAAAAATGAAAAACTAAAACTATCTTCTTTACTACCTATTTTATTTCTCAATGGTGCACCCAAGTGTTGTATTTATAGGCTAACCCAAAGGAGATGACATCAGATATCCAACATCGCTTCCTGGCTCTGACATCAAGTACCCAATACCAAGGCTTCAATATTGAATATTTAGTATCAGGGCTTGAAAAATTGATATCTCATCATACCCCCATGGTTGAATGAAAACGTGTCCTTGAGTTAAACAAAATGAGGAATAAGTTATTTATAAAATATTGGGAAAGTATGGGATTATTGACTAACTTAAACAATAAACAAAATAATAGACTCTTACATGCTACAGTGGTGTAGTACAAAAATAGAACATAATATTACAAGCAAAAAGATTTGGAAGCTCATGTTGTGCTTAGAGGTGGTGGCTTCTCCATTGGTTACTTCCCTTATTTGCTAGGCTTATGAAATTTGTAGTGATCGAGCAATGCCTATAAGTTTTCTTCTTTCATTCCTAGGTCATGTACCATCTAGGCTACTGAGCTAATGTGTGTTGGCATTGGTACATCCCAAGGACATAGCAGTTGTAGGAACATCTAATTAGCCTTCACATATCAAGCAACAAACTACTATCATTCCTTCTCAAAGGCCTTAGCTTTTTCTCCGAGTTCATGATAATTTGTTAATTTTCTAGCTAGGTTTGAGGTGACATCCTTTTGTCTCTAGTAGTTGGCTTTAACCACCTCCAATTCTAAGTTTGCCACATGCAGCTTCTACAAAGTGTCTTTTTGATTTGCAAACTCTTTTTTGTACAATGCATAGATGGTTGCTACCTACTTCTCTAGCTTGTTCCAAGGTTGACCTACTGTTAACATGATAAGACTGGCATATCTAAGGTTAGCCAATGCCATGTATTCTTTCAAAGATTCAATCTATAGGTCTTTATTCTTTACTTCTATTTGGTGGACCAAGGCATAGATATCTAGAATTGGTTGCCACTTAGGATTTTGTGTGGATAGGAAGCTAATGTGGGCTTTATCCATCTAGATCTCTTTTTCATTTATCTTCTTGTACATGCCTACTTGGTCGTAGAAGTGTTCTTTCAACTTCTTATGTTTCTTGGCCTCATTTTTCCATGTGCTGATTTCAATTGTTGATTTCTAACAAATAGCACAGACCTCCTCCATTGAGAGGCTTTTGTTCTCTCTAGACAATCTAGTAATGTCTTGGTTGACCCTCACTAGTTATTCTCTCAACTAGTGGATTCTCTCCTCAAGAATGCTATTTTGCATTTCAATTGTGGTCAACCTTGAATTCTCCGTAGTGAGTTGTTTATTTTCTTCTTTTGTGACGGTTAATGCATTTTTGTATGTGTGGGATTATGCATCAATAGCAAATGCATTCTAGACCAACTTCTCTTTTTCTTGTTTTGCAGCTACTTTCTCCTCTGTTAGCTTGGCCAACTACTCCATCTTGAATTATTTTAAATAGTCAAGTGTAACAAAATGGATAGGATCTCATCATTTAGCTCTTAGGGTAGCCAACTATTATTATAGTCTTTGTACTTCTACTTTTGCATGTTCTACCCTAACTTCATCCATGACTAGCTTTCCTTTAGTGGTGATGAGGTCTAACTATGTTGTAGTGACATTACTAGGGATGTCAGACAAGGTAGTCATCACCTTCCCCATCTATAGTAGTTGATCCAATGCATCCTCATGCACCACAGGAGTCATTGAAGTCTTGGCCAACATTTGTGCATCTATGGTCCTAGTAAGATCTACTGGGGGCACAACAAGCATGATGAATGATTCTTTAATATGATCCATGATCACTTCTACTGCACCTTCTGCATCCTGATGTTGCATTACCACAACTGTGGCACCTTTTCTAAATTTAAGCATCACCTAGAAGGATGTGGCATGCCTAAAGATTTACCTAGATCATTAGGATCCTCCTCCTGATTGTAACGAGATCTCCCTCCTTGTTGGATCAGTTGAAACAATGGGATGTATGACATCATCAATCTCTTTAGAGAGATTGGACTCATCCTTGCTTTCCTAGCTAATAGCTTCAGAGATCCTCTATAAATGGCTCATTGAGGGCTTGTAATCTTGTGGTAGTAGTGGTGGTAGAGCTTGTGTCTCTAGGCACTATTTAGGCTCATGTTGTGTTTATGCTTTTGCCTTTGCCCCCTTCTCTAGTTCTTGCTCTTCACCAAGATCTTTTCTTAGTGTTGTAGGTTTGAGGAGGTCAGCGAAGGAGGTGTTCTGAGCCTCCCTAGGAATATCATTCATATATCCTAGGATTCCAGCGCATTTGCATAGTTTCTTAATTAGGCAATGAAATGAAAGTGTTGGTTTCCCTGCCTTTTTTTTTCTTCAAACTGCAATGGAATTTTTGTGAAGTAGAATTGGGGAAGATTGACCGCAAATTTACCCATTTAGATAGCACTTTCCTTGGATACACATGTTGAAATTTGGTTAAGCCCTTTGGTGGTAAATAAGTGATATGTCCTACTCTTGAAGTAAGTCCTCTCTTCTAGAGTTAGTTCATTATATGTTTTATCCTATTTGCTGTATGCCTGTTTTAGCCATACTTTTTTGGTAGTGGGGTTAGATTTGGTGGATAGATGGGCTACCTTAGCCCATTTGTTTGGTAGATTTAGAGTGGTTGTAATTGCCTTGAATGAAAAAGAAACATTAACTCCATAAATGTTGCTGGTGGTGCCCTCATCTTTGTTGTCCCAGAATTGATGAGTCTAACCAAGGTACCACTTACCACCATCTAAAAGAATGGGCCACAAGGATGACGCCTTAAGTCACGTCTGAACTACTTCTAGAGTAAACGTCATAAATGGGTCAAAATTCATTTTCATGATGATTGAGGTTAATGTGAACTTTTCTAGAATGGCCATGAGGCAATCAAGGGGCAACGTGAGGTGTTGTCCTTGCATGGAAGCTTACGATTTTACAGCCTCCCTTAGACTGATTGTCCA
The DNA here is from genome assembly GCA_015680685.1 of Gnetum montanum. Lineage (NCBI taxonomy): Eukaryota > Viridiplantae > Streptophyta > Gnetopsida > Gnetales > Gnetaceae > Gnetum > Gnetum montanum. Next base: position 31,568 of record MNCI01021399.1, read on the forward strand.
ATAGCAGGAGCCTCTTAGTGAATGCTAAAAGATTGGGCTTCTTACTCTTGATGTTCTGCATGTTTGCTTTCTTGGCCTCGGCCACCTCGTGGATGAGTAGCTACTCTTTATGAAGGTTCACCTTGTGCACCTCTTTTTGGGGCCATCTACAATCAAACAAAGATCAACTATTAGTAAGGTTGCATTTTTTATCATTATTCAATTGATAGCTTACTTGTTACCTTAGTTCATTAAGTTCCTAGTTCATATGACTACAGAGTTAGAAATTTTTTTAAGAAAAATCCCCAAAAAGTGTTTATCTCTTATATAACCTTATCCAATTAGTTTCTTTTTCCTTAAATGTGGCTTGTTATGATGGTTATGGTCCCTTGGGAGGAGAAATTAATGTTCTTGTCATTAATACAATTGATTATTTATGATAACACCTAAAATTTTTAACACTCTTACCTTTATAACACCCTCTAGGTGATAGCAAATTTTAGTAATTTGGCATAATTTTCACACACAAGAATCCCCCCATGACTAACTTAAACATCCTGGGTTCAGGTAGGTTCAAATGTCATGGAAATCGAAGCAGTAGGGAGCCAAATATCATAAGTGGAAAGTGGGTGCGTAGAGCTCTTAAGTTATGAGAGAAAATTTGAACAACTCCCCTAGCTACAAATGATGAAAATGATGTTTGTGTACTGCAAGGATCATATATATAGTGTTTATGTGACTCAACATCAGGTACCTGACGTTGGGTCTGCAACGTCGTGTTGGACCTGACATCAGGTGGCTAACATTAGGGTCCATGAATATTCATTGAATGGCACAGCTAAGCATGGAAACTGAAGCTCTATGATTGGTTGGAAGGCTTGAAGTTAGGTCCATAGTTCTAGGTAAGTGGAAAATTAGTTTGAGCCACTGGAAGTGTGATAAGGTGGAGTCGTCAATGTGAAAAGCACTCAAATGAGCAAGAAAAAGGGCATTGAAATTGATGTTGTGGTCTAATCAAGTACAGATGAAGGGATATAATAAAATATAACAATTGAGCACTTAGAAGTTGAAGAATGATGTGGTTGTATCAAACAAGTATAAGTTACAAAAGTTACACAAGTGGGTCCTCCCCAAAGTAGGTTCTAGCCTATGATGTCCTTGTGTAACCACACCTAAAAAAGTCTATAGGAACTAAAGGAGTTGAAGGCAATTCATACCTATGAAACAAAACAAACATGTTAAAATCACCAATTTGAGATAATAACTCTATGTTACACAAAACCACAAGTTATGATCACTAGGACAACGAGATGAGATGGACTATAGAAAGGACTGCAGAAATTGGGACATGAGGTGTCTTATGATGGACACAATAAAACTTGGTGAGTTATTAATGGTTAAATAATCATAAGTCCTTCTTTCAAATATTCAAACCAAGTCCACACCACATTGCAATGACACTGCATCATTTCATCCCATCGGTGAACAACCATAAGACTATCAGAGTTGCAAGGAGTAACATCACTTGGCATTTTGTCCAAGGGAGGTAGCTTTTTGATGGCACACATGTTGGGTTATTTTCTTTTTTTATGATCTGAGAAGCCATCAACCTTCAGGCATGGATACATGTCTTTCCAATGGGACCTGCAGAAGTTTATTTAGTACTGTTTTAGGTTACTCTTATTCCCATTTTTTGTTAGATCTACAAGGATATGGTTACAACCTTAGAAACATGATAGAACATATAGAAGTGGTCAAATGGAATCCAAAAATTCCCTTTTTGCTCGAACATAATGATTATTGATTTATTATTAGGTTGGATGATGGAAAAGATTAGCGTTATGACCAGGGAAAGAACCTCTTATTAATGGAATTGGTGGATGGATGTCATGGTCTCAATGTCTAAATAATCAATCCTTTATGACTTGACATCATAGAGAAAAGCTCACCTCAACGGGCTACATGATTGTTTTATTCACAAGCGAGATTACATAACAAAGAAAATGAAAATAACTAGAAAAAATTGGAAGATATAGGACAAATTAGATCAAGAAATAGGAAAATGATAAAAAATTGTGAAATAAAAAGATGAAAAGCACTTAAGAATCCTAAAGATAAGAATGGGGGGTGACCTCCACAACTAAAAATTTGACCATGAAGAGGATTAATAAGTGGATAAATAGGATCCATGCATGTATGGAACATTGGTAAACATTCACGCCCTAGCCACTAGGTGTCTGTTGGTGGTGTGGTGGCAGGTAGAAAAGTCATTGGTCACATACTTGATTGTTAAAGGTATGGTGGGTCAAGGCATGAGGTGTGTTAATGTTATGGATGTTTGGCCCTCTATTGCATCCTGGATCATGATATGGTATGCATGGATTTGTTTTATCTTTCCACACTATTAGATTCATTATTTAGACTTGGGATTGGAGTAATGATGGATGGTGGCCTTTGTGTATGATCAAAGGATGTTGGTTGTGAAAAGGAAGGTTGTGCACTAGATTGGCATTGTGCTAGCTTGGATTATGTGATGGGTCCATGTGTGGTTTACTTTGGCTTGCTAACTTTCCTCTAGAAGGAACATTTTCTGTGTTGTAGTTGAGACCCACTGGTGTCAACATGTCTATGCACATTTTTAGCACAAGTGGCATTCATTTGTTGATATTGTGGTGTGAAATCTTCTGTGTCCTTGGTGGTGGCATATAATGAGGTGGAGTATGGGAATATTGAGGGTAGGTTAAATGGTAAGAGGCATGAGGTGGTGATTCTTTAGGGGATGTCATGCGTTGATGGTACTCAAGAGAGTGGTAGGGTTAATTGAAGTAGAGGATGTAGAACTAGTTGGAGAAATAGGGTATTGAACATAATATCCATGCAGTTTCAGCAGATAGGGCTAATTTGGTGGTGGCCTTCTCCATGACTGTGGTTGTTACCATTGCAGTTGATGACTATGTTGAGGCTAGTAATAAGTCCACCTAGGATGTTATGATTGATTGTGGTACTGTTTATAATTGCCTTGTGGAAAAGAAAATCTCCTAGGCATGTGCTTTTGCACAAACTTAAAATTTAAGGCACCTTCCTAATACTCCTACCCTTTGAATTATCATATATATGCAGATGTCACATCCATTATCTTCATTTATGGTTGGGTTTATAGCCTCACTTTTGTTAGCCACTTTTCTCATTTGCCAAAAAGTGTTCTTGGCTATTTCTTGGTTTTGCATCCTTTGTTGATTGTGATCACTTGGCTTATTTTGCATGATCCTCTCCTCAACCATCTCAACAAGAGTTGTAACATTTTTATATATCCATTTGGACATCCTATTAAACTTTGTTTTAAGTTCATCAATAGACTTCTATATTGGTAATGTTTGTTGCGGAATCACCTGATTGAGAGTAGTTTTGTTCTTCTTACCATAGATCTGGATCTCCTTCTGTTAAAGAGTTGGATCCCATTGATATTTCTTGACATCCTTCTATTTGCATATCTCTCCTTCTTCTTTTGCCACATGTTCAATTAACTTTCAGATCTCATGGGCTTGGAGCTCGTATAATTTCCCTCGAGCATATATCCCAAGGGTCTCCTTTATTTCGTTATGAAGCCCATCTATGATGTGGAAAAGTTGCCTTTCCCCAAAGAAACCATGACTTGGGCATTTATTTAGTAAGGCATAATATCCATCTAAGGCCATGTCCAAGGGTTCATATTGTTCTTGCTTCCACTCTTAGATCTATCTCTTCAAATTAGATACCCTCGCATAGGTTTGATATTTCTCGTTGAATAGTTATAGCACTATGGATTATCGTTGGATTGAATTTGGTCTCAACAATTTATACACACTTTAGCTCTATCAATTAGTGTCCTAGGAAAGAGCTTAAGCTTTTTCCATCCATTTTCAATGTTGTAGAAAGTACAAGCATCATGGAAATCTTGTAAATGATTTTGTAGTTCTAAATCATAACCTCCTACAAATTTAGGAATATTATTCATGTTAAGCTTAGGTAGGTGACTCTTTTTGCAATTCCTACAAGATATCTTAACAACCTCTATGATATGCATTAGGTCCTTAGTGACCAATAAGTATTCATCATCATCAAATAGGTTATGAGGGGAATTTCTATCTCTATTTGTTTGATCATGATGATTTTGTCAATGTTCATGGCATCATCTTTGATCCTTCCCATGGGTTTGATTTTGATTTTTAGTTTGAACCTTTAGTGGAACTTTATCTTCATACCTATGTTCATCTTTGTCAAAACTAGACATTGAAGGGAAAGAAAAAGATGAGGAATTGCAAGGATTGCCATGGCTTCTATGGTGTTTCCTAGGATCCTTTGATTTATCATTTCTAGGTTTTTAGAAGGTCTTAGGACTTGAGGCCTTCCCTAGTTCAGGACTTACATCATCTCCTTCAAGATTGTCTATCTTAAGTGAATGTAGTCTTTGAGTGTTGTCATGGTGGTCATAATCATAAGAAACCCCAACATAAGGTTGGTCACTCTAATTTTCTTCATCATATATCTCATTATTTCTCCAATGAATGTGTTCACTATACAGTGCATTGTCACTTCTGTGTAAGAGAGACATTGTTTATAGTGTGTGTGTTCTAATAGTTTTTGAAAGATATATCATTAAGACCTTTACAATGATCATGTATAATATAACTAGTCTAGATAACTAGCACCGTCCTCAACAATGGTGCCAATGATGAGTGGTGAGATACCCTTATGCTCAACCATATGAATCACAAGTGTTCATGCATGATCTGGTTGAATTTTGCAGATGAGACTAGCTGTGGTATCTAGATCGTTATGCTCTAATCGTAGTTCGCTATATTTCCACTTAGACTAGTGGTAGCTTTGTCATGTATGGTTTAGTCCAAAGTGAGGCATATGATGTTGTCTAATTCTATGCTGCTACTAATGATGACAAAGAGATGAATTAATTAAGCTACTGAACAATGGAAAGTAGAATCTAAACTAGCTTATGTATGATGAGTATCCACTCTTAATCACCCATACATGCCTTGGACTTTGTGAGACTACTTTTGGGATTTCCAAGCATATGTCTTTGGGTGTGCCAAACAATACACTATTGGATTACCAAGTACTTACACTTAAATCCTCATGGTTAAGGCATACACATTTTACTTAATGATAGGAATAGTAAATAATAATAGATGGAAATGTTATCTAAAGGAAATAGTAAATAATTAATAATTAAAAACAATAATAATCTAAGTGGATGCTGCAATGGTAGGAGTAATCATGTAATGTGTTCAAGTATGTCGCACTCAAACAAAGGTGTCATACGATTACAAACATCACACTATGAGTATGCATTGGAAATAAAAAAACTCTGAGAAAGACTATCAAAAACTAAAAACTAAAACTATCTTCTCTACTACCTATTACATTCCTTAATTTTGCATCCAAGTGTTGTATTTATAGGCAAACCTAGAGGAGATGACATCGTATATCTAACATCACTTCTTGGCTTTGACATCGGGTACTCGACATTGGGGCTTTGATATTAGGTATTCGATATCAAGGCCTGACAAATTCATGACTCATCATCAAGAAATAGGAAAAGTAAAAATAGTTGTAAAACAAAATATGAAGAAGCATTTATTAATTCTAGAATCAAGGTAAAGTGTCTTCCCAATGACTAAACTCATGGGTAAGTGTTTAAAAAATGCTCCCTAGGTCTCCTAGATCATACACTTTAGGTGATTCACTTACCATCTTTATTGATTTAAATTTTCTATTATTATCTAATATGATCTTGATGGTAGTTGAGTTTTGATAATCTAAGTCCTTAGTTTCTTTTCTTATTAGTGTATTATTATTATTTATTAATTTTCTGGGTCCTTAGTTGGAGTCATTGTTTTAGAATGGGAATTAATAAATGATTTAGATTATTCCATGCATATTTTGGATGGTTGAAGGTTCTTAGGTGTTGGCCACAGGGTGCCTTTTGATTTGGTGGCCCTTGCTCTTTCTTTTACACACACCTTATTTTCATTTTTATTATGGATTGGCATGGTAACTATGTTGATGTTTTGAATGATTAGTCCATGACTACACCCTCCTCTTTCAGTAGTAATACATGGGATTTGCTACATGTGTATGGATCTATGCTTATCCTTGTTCAAGATCTTAATAGATAGATCTCTCATGCTTAGCTTAGCATTGATTGTGCTAAGCCATGATCTCCCCATGATAATTGGAAATTCCTTATTAGCTTCTTTCACATTAATTATGAAAAAGTTTATTGGATAAGACCACCCATTGATAGTGGTCATCACATCCTTAATATATCCTAAGGACATACCAATAGATTGATCTACAAGCTCCAACTTGATATTACACTCCTTTAATGGTTGGAGGTTTCATGCTTGATATGTTTCATAAGAGATTAAATTTACCTTGAAACCTAACTCTAATAGAGATTTTCATGGTAGATTTCCAACTACTTGTAAATAGATCAAAGAAACTCTTAGATCAATTCTCTTCTTAGGAAGTGGCCCTATCTTAATCCAATTTGTGACTATTTTAGTGAGCATGAAAGTTTTCATGTTTTTATTAAATAATGTTGGAAGCTTATTGTTAGTAGCTGGATCTAATATAGGAGAAGTTGGTCTTGATGAAGTTCTAACTCTACCAACCTTTTCTAGACTTGTGCTAAAGAAAGGACATTTCTTTATCTATTCCTTAGTGTTGCTAGTAGGATCCTCTACTTGTATGTTCATTGCCCTTATAGCTTTTCTCTATAGTAGTTGTGACAATAATTCTCCTTGCATAGTAGGTGGTGGCCTTGGTGGTAAAGGATTGGAAGAATTTGATGGTATAGCTACTAGAAAATGTGCATGAGGACTCTGATCCATCCTTGGAGTAGTAGGTCTATAGTATTCTAGTGGATAATAAGGAGAAGAAGTTTGAACGGATGTACTTCCTGAAGATATTAAACACTGAACATAATATCCATAAGGGCCTAATTGCCTATATGGATATTGTTGCCATGGTGGTGAAATTGCCCATCTCTATAGTTGTTTCCATTTCTATTGATATTGCTCCTATGGTTGAGGGTAGGCTCTACTAGGATAATATGTCAACTAAAAAGTTTTCCTAATATTACCTTGATTTTTGATAAAGCTTGGATTAGGTGCATATATCCTAGATTCATGCAAGTGGGCCATAATAGGACAACATCCTGTAGGATGTTCATACTGGCACACATTGCATCCTTCCTCTTCCTTTGAACTAGAGTTAGTGTATCCTTCAATGATAGCAACTTTTCCTTTGTGCTGATAACTTTCTCATCCATTAGCTTTTTTCTTCTTCCTTTCCTTGCCCTCATTAAGTGCTTATTCAGACTTTTCTTCCACAATCTTTAGGGCTATAGCAAACTTCTCATCCATTGAATCCCATACTTTCTCTACCTTAGCCACTATATCATTGACTAATGTTTGAATGGGTGGAGTCTTTTTCTAGATGATGTCTTCCAAGGTTTCGTCCTCTTTCTTGTCACAAAGCTGCACATCTTCCTTCATAATTGATGGATCTCTATTATATTCTTTAACTAACTCTCTGTTCTTAATTTTTCCTTCTTCCTTTGTAACTTATTCAATTAATCTCTAAATCCAATAGGTAATTAATTTTGATAATCTACCTTGGCATAAATCCTAAGAGTTTCTTTGGTTTTTCTCCACACCCCATCTACAATATGCTTGAGCTATTCCCTTGGTAAAAATCCATGGTCTATGCATCTATGTAATAGTGAATAGTATCTACCCATTGCAGCATCAAGAATCTCACGAGTCCCTTGCTTCCACCCCTAGATCTATTTTTTAAAGTTGGACACTCATGAATAAGTTTAATAGTTATCATTGAAGAGTTCAAGCATGGTACTCCAGTGTTTGATTGATTTAGGTTGTAGTGACCTATACCAACTTTCTACCTCCTTCACAAGTGTTCTATGTAATAGCTTTAACTTTTGCTGGTCACTTTCGATATTGTGAAGGACACAAGCATTATGGAAAGCTTGAAGGTGATGTTGTGGATCAGCATTATAGCCGCCATCAAATCTTGGCATGTTGTTTATGTCAAGTTATTTGATTTGGCTGTCCCTCACATGCTTGGTTAGGATGTGAACAACTTCCTAGGTGTTGATCATACTACAAGTTGTCATTTGTGGTTTACCATCTTAATCTGCATTAACATACTCTAGTCTTCTTCTTCTTTAATTCTATCATTGCTTCTTTGTAGTTCCTTGGTAGGTGATGTTGTATTTTTGTTGAAGACATATTGTACTTTATCTTATAATTACAAAGTTTATGTTAAGTATGCTTTATCTTAAAATTACAAATTTTCACTTGGTGTTTTAGGCACAACAATATTTATGAAATTAATTACTAAGCATACATTAACTTATCCTTGGCAACGACATGAATGATGAGTAGTGGAGTAATCCAACACCCAACCATACAAGATATGAATGTTCATGTATAGCTTAATCGTAACTCATTGACAAGGCAATGTGAATATGCTAGTAATTGGTTCAAGTTCGAGATCATTGTCTTCTCACATAAGGCTAGTATAATCTATGCATATGGTTTAGCTCTTAGTGAGGTGTATGATATATTAATGTTGGTAGGCCATAACTCCTAGTTATGATGGTAAAGTGTAAAAATGATTCTAAGTCTAAGGAAAATGGTAAAACAATCTACTTTAGGTTAGAGAAATGAGCATATGTACTTGGCTTACCATACATACCTTGGGATCATGTAACCATTACTGGGATTACCAAGTGAGTTCACTATTGAGTGAATCAAGTGAAACCACTACTGAATTACCAAACTATTACTTAATGCTCGAAACTAGTTGTATTCATTCCACTTTACTATGAACAAGGAAAGAAAAGTACTTAGAAACGTAACTAATTGGACTAGGAAAATAGTAAGAGTTATAATAAGTAAAACAAAAAAGCTAAGTGGATGTTACAATGATGGAAAATAATCTCAATCTTTATTTCTATCATGAATTTTTTCCAAGTACACTTCACTCAAATAAAGATTCCAGACAACTACTCAACATCACATTGCAATCATTCACTTTTTATCACTAAAGCTACAAAAACAAAATGCAAGTGTCTACCTAAGGATGGAATGAAAAAGTTGTTTGACCATGCACCTAAGTGTCTTATTTATAGGTTGGAACATATGGATCGATATCAAATATCTAACATTGAAGCTTGTGCCATGATATCAAGGATTATATATCGTGGCTTCGATATTGTAGCCAGTGAAAACCATGATTTATCACTTATTTATATATTGACAATTTGGTCAAGATGATATTTTTCATTGATAAGAAACATGATTTGTGCATCGAACATTTTCACAACCTATCAAAGATTGGTAGCAAAATAAGATCCCTTAGAGCAATCTACAGTAGAATTTTGAGCTTCTTTGGCATTGATTTCAACTACCACAAGTGTGATAATGAGTCATAAGGTATTCATGTTGTGATTTCATGAGTCATGGTATCTAATCATTAGTCATGCTCAAGTCATGCTATAATACCACAAGAATGCCATAGGTAGTGGTCTCTAAATAGAGAGAAAAATGATCTTTGAGTAACCCATAAGCTAGCCATGAATTGTGTTCAAGTCATGGTGAATGTTCCAGCCTCTATAGTACATCTTGTACTTCAAATTGGATCCAACAAGTAGACAATGAGTCATGGGACTATTGAAAACCTAGATCATGAGTCATAGCCTCTCACCACGTGTTGTGATGAGGTTGTGGTCTCTCACCACAATCCATAGTAAGATCCTTGTTTCTCACTACGGGTCATGGTAAGGGTATGGCTACCTAGAAATACTTGTAATGCTTACCAAACTAGTCAAATTTGAGGACTCTAACTTAGCAACCAAACATATAAATATGTTCCTATGTCTCTTAACATGCTAAGGCAAGCTTGGATTGAAATAAAAACATCAAATGAACATCCAATTCTTTGAATGTGTGCAACATGCACAAAACCCACAAGGACATATGTTAATGCCAACATTGCCCATCCATGAATGGGGCTTTATCCCATGGACCTTATCATTTCTTTCATGGTTATAACTAAGAGCATCACTAAAGATAGGTAACACTTAACTTATAATCACTACCATTGTCAAATCACACCACATTAGTACTTTATTAGTATAGTGATGCTACTCCCATTATTGCCATGATGCTCACTATTGATGCTATTGCTATGTTATCCTTGATACAAATTTTCCCAATTTTGTAGCATTACAAATTTTTCTATTTTGAAAAAAAGTATGTCTGCATTGGTTTTTGTTTTTAGTGTTTCTTTGGCAAGGAAAGTATAAGGTTCTTTGGTTTACTAGCTTATAGTTTTTGTAATTTAGGATTCCATTCTTTCTCATAGCCTTACTTTACAATTTTATATAATTTTCATTTGTAAATATAGTGATGTACATGATGAATATTCTCTCTGCTGCCTCCTATGTGCTTTAGTTTCTAGTGTTGATAATCTTAGATCAAATGTATATCTCTCCCTTAGACTCTAGTACTTAAGAGTTAACATTTATGAAAGTGAGAAAAGGAGGATCTCTAAAGCAAACATGAAAGTGAGCCTAGGAAACCAGATGCTCAAGAAAAAAGTAACGCCTGCCAAGGGAAGCATCCATGCTTGGAATGAGGAATTTATGTTTGTGGTTGTAGAACCATTTAAGGAAGACCTAATGATAGAAAATTCAATGCAGGATTATTCTATTAATAGTAGCTAAGCCAATAATAAGGATTTCTATATTGCCGAAGTATTCTAAAATATAGCCTATTAACAATAGATAAAACAAACTATAATTTTATGAATGGACAAGAAATAACTTTGTAGAAATAAAATACTTTCATTCATCGATAAGAATTTGCAAAAGAAAATCTGAAAACATAGTAACTAAAGAGAACACTAAGGTTATATTGTTTACCTCCAATTGTTGTGGCCATAGCAAAGTAAAAAAAAGAAACTTGGAGATGAAAAGACAATAAACTTAGCTTTTGATGGATCTTCTAGCCTCTACCAATTTGATCTCGATGCTACATCTTATGGAATTTGCAGTCCACAAAATATCACACGGTGAGGCTAGGGATCATCCATTATATTTATAACCATATATGGTATTCCTTCCATAAAGAAACCATTTATTTTCAAAAAATGCCTCACTACCTCCACTGCTTATGTTACAGATGATGGTAGTGGTACCATCCTGTAACTATCAACATTGAGAGTGGTAACTGCCAAACATTCAAGGAGTTTTTGAGAGCCTACCAAATGGCAAGAGTGGGCAAAACTATCATCATGGGTAATTGATCTTACACATGGTTCTCTCTATCGAGGATAAGATCGGACCAAACAAGAATGAATCTTGGGAAAATTTTTTATCCACTTATCTATCATCCAAAGACATCTAGATAGAAAATGTGTTTAGCCCAAGTGGTACCCCCTTGAGAAGCAAATTATAATGGAGGATGAGAAGAAGAAGGTGAAGGTTTTCAATGAGATTCATGTGAGATTGATCTTGGAAGACAGGTATCATGTTCTTGATGAATCCATAGATTATAGTAGTGATTTAAGGCCCATTGCAAAATAGCTAATGAAAATCCCCATCGATGTTTGAAAGTTGGCATCTTAGGCACCACCAGGCTACATCCTATGAAGGACACCAAGGAAGGCAAAGGGTGATGTGTGTGGGATCCCTTCAACATGAAGCCCATAACACATTAATATAGAAATAAATAAAAAGGAGGGAAAAGAACGCTACTTTTTAAGTTAGGCATTAAATCAAAATTTTCTATCCACGTTGACTAATAAGTTAGGTAGCCAACCAAAATTAGCCTCCCAGGTTAGCTACTAAGTTAGGTAGCATTCAACAAAGGCTAGCTAAGTTAGACAACATAGGGCATTTCATTTGGCTATAAATCCAAAGGAAATGGCAAATGGGTGTAAGGGTAGAAGAGAAGCTAATAGCTAAAGTAAGAAAGAGAGGTCAAAGGGAGAGACACACAAATAAGGCTTATGAGCTTGGATTTCTAGGAATTTTTCCTAAAGGGCTGTGAGATTTCTTCTTGTTATTCCAAGAATTTTTTTTCTTTAGAATGTCTATCAATTTTGTATACCTCTAGTAATTAACTAGAAAGAAATTTTTGTATTCCTATTATTTATTAGTGGAAGAATATTTTTTTGGAGTTTTCCTAAGGAAGGGTGAACCACATGAGTCCTTGTGTTATTGGGTGTTATTATTTTGCACTTTACATTGGCTATATGCTCTATTAGTTTATATCCTAATTTTAACACACAACTGGAAAAATATTGTACAAGCTAGTTCATGGTGTTATGCCCTCATTTCCCCAACAATTGGTATCAAAGCACTAGGTTGGAGATCTTAAATAGGAAAATGACATTATAGCAACTCAGCATTGTAGCATGTGGAATTTGTTGCAAAGTTTGTAAGTATTTTTGTGTGTTGTTATGGCAAACACTAGTATAATTGTTTATTTGAATTTTGAAAATTATCAATTATGGAAGTGAAAAATGGAAGACCTTCTATACTATAAAAAGTGTTATGCTCATATCACTAGTAAAAGGCTAGTAGCAATGGATGATGAGGAGTGGAAATTGTTGGATAGGAAAGTTGTAGGGTATATTCGCCATTGGGTGGATGATAATGTTTATCATCTTGTTTCCACAGAAAAATTTACCAAAATTCTATGGGATAAGTTAGAGGAGACGTATGCTAGAAAGACAAGAGGAAATAAAATGTACTTGATAACAAAATTGATGAATGCCAAGTACAAAGAAGGTACTCCCATATCTAACCACTTGAATGAGATGTAGGGCATTATGAATCAACTTGCAAATTTGAAGATAAACTTCAACGAAGAATTACAAGGCCTGATAATTCTTGGTTCCTTACCATAATGTTGGGAGACACTCAAAATGTCGATAACAAACTCAATCCCCAATGGAGTTGTATCATTAAGTCAAATCAAGATTAATCTCTTGAATGAATAAATTCAAAGAAAGATGATCAACTCCACAAGTCCCAATTTTGAGGCACTAGTTGTAGAAAATTGGGGGAGGAGCAAGAGTAAAGATCGAAAAAAGTGTGGAAATGCTAGAAGCAAGTTCAAATGCAAAAAATAAGGGGCACATGAAGAAGAATTGAAAAAAGCTAAAGCAACAACAGCAACAACCAAATGAGAATGATGGAGATCGAGCTTCAATTATCAATTAGGAGGCTTACATCCTCAGAGACATGAGCTATGATGATACTATCAATTTGGAAACCTATGAAATAGATTGGGTAATTGATAGTGGTGCTTCTATTCATGTGACATACAAAAGAGACTTCTTCTCATCCTACACTCAAGGATACTATTGTCAAGTGAAGATAGAAAATGATTATTCAAGTAAAACAGTTGATATTGGAGATGTTTGTTTGAGGATAGATGTTGGTTGGAAACTAATTCTGAGAAATGTTAAACATGTTCTAGATATTAGATTGAACTTGTTATTTATGATGAAATTGAATAATGATGGCTATGAGAACAACTTCAAAGAAGGACATTGTAAACTCTCCAAGGATTCCTTGGTGGTAGCTAGAGGAAAGAAGAAACATTTTCTATATGTGATGTAAGCACATGTCATCAAAGACACCATCAATGTGGTAGACGATGAAGCGAAAATGGAGCTATGGCATAAAAGGTTGGTCACATTAGCTAAAAGGGGCTAGATATTCTAGCCAAGAAGAATATACTTTTGAAGGTGACAGACACACATTTGAAGATTTGTGTAGATTATTTAGCTAGAAAGTAGCATAGAGTCACCTTCAAGAGCTCACTTCCACACAGAAGTAAGTATGTTTTAGATCTTATGCATTCTAATATTTGTGGTTCGATGCTAATGATCACTTGGTGGGGCATACTACTTTGTCAAATTGATTGATGATCACTCCAAAAAGGTGTGGTTATACACCTTGACAATGAAAGGCCAAGTGGTAAATGTGTTCAAGCATTTCCATCTGAGTGTAGAAAGAGAGATTGGATGGACATTGAAGTGTATTAGAATAGACAATGAAGGTGAATACTTGGGAGTGTTCTCCAAGTATTGCAAGTGTCATGGTATTCAACACTAGAAGACTCCTCAACTAAATGGTCTAGCTGAAAGGATGAACCAAACTATTATGGAAAAGTCCAAGAGCATGCTATCACTTGCAAAGTTACCCAAAACCTTTTGGGGAGAAGCAGTAAAGACAACTACTGATTTGATCAATATTTCTCCCTCAGTTCCTCTAGATGAAGATATTCTAGAGAGAGTATGGAATAATAAAGATATCTTCTATGATCATATGAAAGTATTGGTTGTAGAGCATTTGTGCACATCCCAAAGGATGAGAGATCCAAGTTGGATGAAAAAACCAAGGAATCATCTTTTTGGAATATAGAAATGATTAGTTTGACTATATACTATTTGATCTTGTTACAAAGAAAATTCTCAAAAGCTGAGATATTGTATTCTTTGAAGATTAGTTTATTAGAGACATTAACAAGGAAATCCATAAACCAAAGCAAAGTAATAAGGTGAATCATGATCCTATCCTTCCACCTAAATCACAAAATCAAGATGTAAATGAACAAGAAGTTACTTAGGCTTCCATAGATGATGGTCAACAACAAAGTTAAGATGAAATTGAAGTACTAGCTAAAGGCTGATAAAGATGAAATAAGGTATAAGGTAAGGCTAGTTGTGAAAGGCTTTAATCAAAAGCAAGGCATTGAATTTGAAGAAATATTCACACTAGTGGTGAATATTACATCCATTAGAATGATTTTGAGTTTAGCTGCAAGTATAAACTTGGAGGTTCAACAAATGGATGTGAAGATTGCCTTTCTCCATGGTGATTTGGAGGAAGAGATTTTATATGGAGCAACCAGATAGGTTCAAAATCAAAGGAAAAGAAAACATGATGTGTAGACTAAAGAAGAGTCTATATGGATTAAAGAAAGAACCTTGACAATGGTACATGAAGTTTGAGTCTTTTATGATAGAGAATGACTACAATAAGACTATTGTAGATCATTGTGTGTTTGTGAAGAAATTTGTAGATGGAAACTTCCTTATCCTCATACTTTATGTAGATGATATGTTGATTGTTGGTAAGGATGTCCAAAAGATTGACAATTTGAATAAGGATCTTATCAAATGTTTCATGATGAAAGATTTGGGTCTAGCTAAGTAGATCTTTGGTATGAGCATTTACTGGGATAGAAGTTCTAGGAAAGTATGGTTGTTGTAAGAGAAATACATTGAGAAAGTGCTAGAGAGGTTTCACATGAACCAAGCTACACTAGTAACTTCACTACTTGATAATCACTTCAAGTTGAGCAAGAAGTAGTGCCCTTCCAAAGAAAAGGAGAAGGAAGAAATGAGAGATTTCAAATCCTTCAGTAGTAGGAAGTTTGATGTATGCTATGGCTTGACAAGATTAGACATTGTACACAGTTGGTGTTGTAAGAAAATTTCTCTTAAATCTAGAAGGGGAGCATTGGATTGTAGTTAAATGGATTCTCAAGTACCTTCAAGGAACTTCCAAAAATCTCACTTTGTGTTGGAAGTGGAAAGCTTGAACTAGAGGGCTATTTTGATGTTGATATGGCTGGAGATGTAGACTCTAGAAAATCCATCTCAAGTTATCTAATATTCTTTGCAAGGGAGCTATGTCTTGGCAATCAAAGCTGTAGAAATGTGTTGTGCTTTCAAAAATGAAAGTAGAGTTCATTACAACTACTGAAGCTAGCAAGGAATTACTATGGATGAATAAATTCCTATAGTAGCTTAGGTGTAAGGAAGCTAGGTATATCTTGTACTGTGATAGTCAAAGTCTTATACATCTTAGTAAAATGCCTCTTTTCATTTAAGGTCAAAGAATATTGATGTGAGGTATCACTAGATATGAGATGTATTAAATTCCAAGCAATTTGAACTAGAGAAGATTCAGACAATTGAAAATGGTTTAGATATGATGATAAAAATCATATCCAAGAATAAGATTAAGATGTGTCAAGAAATTTCTGGAATGGCTAAGCCCTTCATGTAGTTGGAAGGGAGAGATTAATGTATGTGGGCCCCTCTAACATGAAGTCCACAACACATTAATATCTAAATAAATAAAAATTAGGGGAAGGAAGGTTGTCTATTAAGTTAGGTAGCTAATCAAAATTAGCCATCCACTTTGGCTACTAAGTTAGGCAGCCAGCTAAAATTAGCCACCCAGGTTAGTTGCTAAGTTAGGTAGCATTCAACAAAGGCTTCTTAAGTTAGGTAGCATAGGGAATTTCCCTTGGCTATAAATCCAAGGGAAATGGCAAATGGGTGCAAGGGTAGAAAAGGATCCAATGGCCAAAGTGAGAAAGAGAGGCTAAAGGGAGAGACACAAATAAGCCTCGTAAGCTTGGACTTCTAGGACTTTTTCCTAAAGGGGTGTGAAGTTTCTCCTTGTTATTCCAAGAATATTTTTTCTTGAGGATGCATGTAAAATTTGTATACCTCTAGTAATTAACTAGAGAGACATTTTTGTATTCCTACTATTTATTAGCAGAAGAAGATTTTTTTGGAGTTTTCCCAAGGAAGTGTAAACCAGATGAGTTCTTATGTTTTTAGGTGTTATTATTTTCCACTTTACTTTTGCAATCTACTCTATTAGTTTATATCTTGCTTTTAACACACAAGTGGGAAAATATTGCACAAGCCAATTCATGGTGTTCTGCCCTCTTTTTCCCAACAAAGGGAGCACTAATGCATACTGTGATACAAAGTATTTATAGAAATAGGTTAGAACAAGAATAACCATATACAATGTTCATCCTAGATGGAATGAACAATACACTTGGGATGTATATGATCCTTGTATAGTCATCATAATTGGAGTGTTTAATAACAACCATCCTAAGAATGGGGAGAAAGCAGTAGTGGCTAAGGATGCCAAGATTGAGAAAGTGCAGGTTAGGCTTTCAACATTGGAAACTAAGAGGGTATACATTCATTCATATCCTTTGTTGGTTTTGCATCCAACTAGGGTGAAAAAGATGGAGGATTTTCAATTGGCTATGAGAATTTCTTGCACAACTATTATCAACATGATGCAAATTTATGTCCAACCTTTGCTACCCATAGATGCTCCTACTACAAATTTTCTCTACATGTTCCTGAATGGAATTTGGAACTTTATATTTAGACCCAAACACCTATCACACATGGATACCCATCTATCTCATGTAAAGGCTAGGATAGCAGATGAACTTGATGAGGAGTTTGATGCATTCTCTGCTTCAAATAATTTTTGAGGTTGTTCGAATGAAGTATGATTTTTTGAGAATCATTGCAGGTAGGATCTAGATAGTTATTAGACATGGCTACATAGGTTGAGAGATTGTAGAATCTCTTAAACTTAAGAAATCCTTAGGCCACTACAATTTTTATCACTTTATGTCTCATGGTTGTTTTGGTTCTATATGTTACACCTCTAGAAATAGTAGTTGTGCTATTTAGCCTATATCAAATGCAACTTTGGATAAATAGGGATTTGTAGAACTATTTGATTACTGAGAAGCTTTTAGGGAATGATTATGCTAAAGCTATAATAGTACCGTAGATATTTGCAAATTTGTTAGTTGTTGTAAAATGTTTTTGCATTTGAAATAATAATAAATAAATAAATAAATAAAAAGTAATAGCTTCTTCTCTTGTTTAAAATTTATGATTTTACAAATACAATGACTTTTTTTATTTTTGCTTAATAGGTGGTAGGCATGGAAAAAATTAAGGAGATTCAAACTACCAATGAGATTTAGAGGATATCTACACTGCCACACTTGGTGAAGAAGATCATGTATGATAGCCAAGTGAGCAAACATGTGGCTAGTTCATCTTCCTCTTGAAAAAGGAAGAGTCGTAAGAGAGGAAATAGAAAGCCTTATAAAAGGCCTTCTCTACTAGAAAGGAGAGCATCAGCTAGCAATGTGAAAAAGGCCTCTTCTTCTTTTCCTCCTCATATGCTTTCTTTAGTACACCACCTTATCCTATCATAGCCTTAGTCCACCTCTCGTTCCTCCCTTGAATTAGCTAGAATAGTGATGAGACGCAATTCGCATAGGCCACAATATCGCATCCCCCGCAATATCGCGTCATCCCTACGATATTGCGTACGCGATATCGCAGTGCACCGAAATTTCTATAAATAAGAAGAGGCTTTCCCAGTTTTAGGAAATTAGGAGTTAGAAGTAGCGAAGCTTTGGCAGTTTAGCCACTCCAGAGATAGTTCATTTTCCCGTGTCTGCCTGGAGTGTGGTGAATGTAATTGTATGGCATTCTTTATTCAAGTGTGATGTACTTGGACATGCACATGACAGACAATAAAGATTGAGATTACTTCATCATTATAGCATTCACTTTGTTATTTATTTGTTTATTTATTTAATGTTATTTACTATTTTGTCTCTCTCACCCTTAAACTCCTAGAATGTGGAACGAGTACGACTTGATTACAAGCATTTAAGTGTGACTACTTGGTAGCCCAGTGGCGTACCTAGGATCTGCACTTGGTAATCCCAGTGATAGTCATGCACGAGGTCCAAGATGTGTACGGTTAATCAAGGAATTAGTTGCTCATTGCACTTAGGCTAGATTAGACTTTCTTACCTTTTCCCCTAGCTTAGCTTAGTTAATCTTACATTCCACTGTCTTCAGGAGTAGCGATAGAATTAGGAACACATCATACACCTCACTCTAGACTAAACCATATGTGACAAAGCTAACACTAGTCCAGGTGGGAAGACAGTGAACTGCGACCTAAGGCTAACTGTCTAGGTGCCACAACTAGTCCATTTGTAGAGTTCGACCGGATCTCGCGTACACACTCATATTCGTATGGTTGAGTGTAGGGGTACCTCGCCACTCATCAAATAGGAAGCCATCAAGATGAGATTAGGTTGAAGGCTTGAGAGGTTAATCCTTTAGTTTGAGCATGAGAAAGAGTAGAAAAAAAGTTGGGGTAACGTTCTAGCCAAAAAAGAGGTAGCAATTGTTAACTTTTAGAAGCTTGAGGATCAAACTAAAAAACTAACTGAAGCCATCCGATCCTATAGTGAATATCTTCAGGAGAAAGTAAAGAATCAACCTTCTAATAGAAACTAGAGTAGATGAATTGATGAATAATTTGCTAACTCCCCCCTTTCCTTTTCCTCTTGATGTTTTCCCTATGTTCATGTTGAGGTTTATGTAATGCAATATTAACTAGAAAAAGGCCTCAAACTAGAAAAAAAACAAAAGAAAACCTCCTAGCTAACCATTTTCCAAGTCATATTCCTATAAAGCCTAGATCTAAGTCCTCATATTTTTCAAGCATGGAAAATCTTGTTGCCCAACCTTTGATGAACAATCCTTTTAACTTTGAAAACTTCAACCCAATTTCAAAACCTCTTGAACATACTTCCCTTTCTTTTGATCCCTCTTTTAATGACATTCATTGACATCTTCAAAATTTTAAGACATTGCTAGGTATCCACAACATAATTCAACATGATGTGGCCTATAGGTCTTTCATTACTACCTTCCGAGGCACAACAAGTCAATGGTTTCTGATCCTTCCTAATTCATCAATCTCAACCTGGAATGACTTTAAATCATGTTTCTTCTCTTAATTGGACAAGTTTACTAGTCCCACTATAAATTCTAGTAACTTTACTAGCCTCTGAAAGCTTAGTGGAGAAACAATTAGAAATTACAATTTGAGGTTCCTCCAACAATTGTCATATGTTCCTAGGAAGATGCATTCATAACCAGAAGGAATCTTAGGCTTTTTCCTCTTGACCATTAATCCTTTCTTTGCATATGAAATCATGTAATGTATGTAATATGGTCTTTTGTTTCTCATCAAGCTGAGTAAGTACTAATCCTAGTGCATAGTTTGAAGCATCTATCATAATGTGGATGAGCTTGGACTAATCCTAAGCTTGAAGGATTGGTGTTTCGATTACCTTATTTTTTGATGTCTCAAATTTCTTATCACATTATTCCATCGACTAGAATGTTACATCTTTCTTTGTAAGTTCTACTAGTAGCTTTGCGATCTTAAAAAAATCCTCAATAAACCTTTTGTAATATCTTGTATGACCTAGAAATGATCCAACATCCTTAATAGTTTGAAACCATTGGATGGTTTTTTAAATAACTCTTATCTTATTAGGATCTACCTCTATTCCTTTTTGAGATAGAATAATACCATCTTGGATCATTAAATGGCTTTTCTACCAGTTGAGCTTTAGATTAGTTTCAACACATCTTTTCAAAACCTACTCTAGTTGATCTAAGGCTTGTTTGAGGTATAGCCCATATGTGGAAAATTAATCCATGAATACTTCTACTCCATTTCCAATATATTTTTAGAAAATACTTAGTACAAGTCTTTGGAAGGTAGCAAGAGCATTAAACAAGCTAAAAGGCATTTGCTTGCAGGAAGACATCCCCCATGAATTGGTGAATGTAGTCTTTTCTTGATCTTCTAGTTGAATGTGAATTTGGTTATACTTAATTTACCCATCAAGGAAACTGTAGTACTGATGTCTTGCAATAGTATGAAGGACATGATCAATAAATCATAAAGGAAAGTGATCCTTGAATATTACTAAATTCAATAATTGGAAGTCGATGCAGACCCTTCACTTGTCCCCTCTCTTTGGAAGAATTATTAAGGGACTAACCCATTCATTATTTGTTATTAGATAGATGAATCCTACTTTTAAGATTTAGTTTTAATTTTTATTTAATCACTTTTTTGAGTTTAGAATTTAGTCTTCTTTGTGGTTGGTGGTGAAATTTGATAGTTAGATTTGTATAGATTCAGTGTTGACATATGTGTAGATCTATCCTTATTATTTGATAATAGGACCATGTGAATGTTGTTGGCCATTTATTTACCACTTCCAATAATCTTCTCTTTTACTTTTTATCAATATTGACATTAATAATGACTAGTTTCTTGTTATTTAGAAAAGCATACTCTAGTACAGTTGATGTTTCCTTAATATGATTATACATAGGGATGTTTCCTTCTTTAACTATTCTAACTTGTCAATTTCTTCAACATAGGTACTTGTGATTTTATTCAATGGCTCCATACAAATATTAGACTCTATCTCTTTTTCAGTAATCAACCACTAAGTGCCTTCTTATTTTGTGGTTGTTGCATACAGATACTGTTACACACATACATATCTTCTATACATTAATTGCATGTTTTATTGGTTTCTTATTTTACAACCCAAATTTTTCACACACAATTGCACCTATTATCACTATATGTGATACATGGAACTCTACGTCTTTGTACAATTCTAGCTTTATCTTCCTTGGAAATTTCCAAGGATAATTCTTTGATTCCTAGCTTAGCACCCACTGTGCTAAGTCATGCTCTTCCCATAATTATAGGAAATTCATTCTTGTTTTTTGTATGTGTATGAAAAGAAAATTAATAGGCTAGGACCTACCACCGATGGTTGTAATAACATCCTCTACTTGTCCAAGTGGAACAGTAATTGACTAGTTGGTAAGCTTTAGTCAAATATTGCTCTTATTTAGTGGAGAAAGATTCTAGGCTTTGTACATGTCTTACAAAATCAAATTTACTTCTAACCTAGAATCTAGTAGAGCCTTGCATGGTTTGTGTCTTGCTATTTTGAGATATACTAAAGGACTTCCTAAATCTATTCTCTTCTTGGAAAGTTCTCCTACCTTGATCCAATGCATTATAGTTTAAGTGAGCATGACAATGGTTAAATTTGAATCTATAAATTGTGGAAGCTTGGTGCTTCCTTGAGAAGTATATGTAAATGGGGTTGATGTAGAGGAAGTTCTTATCCTTTGAATCCTTTTTAGACTTGTTCTAAAAAATGTAAGTTGCCTGAATCTAGGTATAGTTACCATCACATCCTCTTGTGTATTAATTTTCATGGTAACATTCTTTTGTTATGGTTGTATTGGTAGTTCTCCTTGCATAACTAGTGAAAACACTAGTGGTAGGGAGTTAGGAGGTTGGATTGATGAACCAATTATTTGTTGAAGTACATAAGAATTGGGATCCATTCATGATGTAGTGGAGCTATGATACTGTTGTGGATAATAGGGAGAAGAGGTGTGGACTGAAGCATTTCTTGGAGAGATTGGACGTTGAACATAATATCCATAAGGATCTGGTTACCTATATGGATATTGCTACTTTGGTGGTGGCATTCCCCAAGCTTGTGGTTATTTCAACTACTATTGATATTTCTCTTGTGGTTGAGGGTAGGCTTTTCTTGGATAATATGATGGTTGGTAATGTTGTCGTAAGTTACCTTGCAGGTAAGATAATTGTCTTGGCATTTTTTTCTTGATAAATCTTGGGTTAAGCATGTATGCGCTAGAATCTTGCAAGTAGGACATAATAGGGAAATATCCCTTAGGATGTTCATATTGACATACTTTGCATCCTTCTTTATCTTCATAACTAGAGTCTGTGAACTTCTAAACTATATTAACTTTTCCTTTACGTTTGTAGTTCTCTCATCTATTGTCTCTTCTTTTCTTCCTTTTTTTGTTTTTGTTTAAAGCTTGTTCAATCTTTTATTTTAAAATCTTGAGTGCAGTAGCATTCTCTACCTTTGTCATAATTTCATTGACTAATTTTTGGATGGATAGAGTGTTCTTTTGGATGACATCCTCTAAAGTTTCTTCTTTCTATCTATTGCACATTCTCACATCTCTTTTTATTTTTACAAGATCTTGATTATACTCTTTTGTTAATTCTATTTTTCTTAATTATCCTTTTTCTTTGGCCACTTAGTCTATCATTCTTTGAATTCATTGGACTATCATTTTAAATAACCTACTTTAAGAGTTTCTTTATTCTTGTGCCTTAACCAATCAATGATATGCCTTAGTTGTTTCCTTTGGGAAAATCCATGGCTTGGGCATCTATGTAGTAGTGAATAATACCTATCCATTGCTACGTCAAGAGATTCATGTGCCCCTTTCTTCCATTCTTGAACTTATTTTCTTAAATTTGAAACTTTGAAATAGGTTTGATTTTTGTTATTAAAAAGCTCTAGCAAGATACTTGATCTTCAGATTGCTTTTGGTTCTAAGAATCGATGCTAGTTCTTTGCTTTCTTGATGAGTGTTCTAGGAAATAACTTCAATTGCTACCAATTATTTTCAATATTCTAAAGAGCACAAGCATCGTGGAATACTTGGAGCTGGTGTTGTGGATTTGCATTGTATTCGCCTTCAAACTTGGAAATTATTAATATCTAGTTGCTTGATTTGACTATCCCTTACGTTCCTTGTAGGGATATACACTACTTTCCTAATATTAATCATATTATGAGTGGCCAGTAGGGGTTCTTCATGATCTTTGAGTTTGTAAACTCTATTATGGTTATGACCCCTTCAATGCTCATAATGATGTTCCCTTTCCTCATGTCTAATCCTATCTCTTATTTGTCCATAATTAGCTTCCTCTTTATCATCAAAGTACCTTCTTTGATGTACATTTCTCCCATGATCCCTTTGTCTCTCCCTATCATAGGCTCTTGGTCTTTATGCCCTCTTGTCAAATTTCATAGATGAACGTGAGGAGGAAGATGAAGCAATTGGAGAATGGTACCAGCTGGTTCTCCTTATGTGACTTCGTGATTCATTCTCTTTTGGTTCTACAGAAGCTTCAGACCTTAAGCTCTACCTAATTTTGAAGTATTTCATATCTCTCCTAGGTGTTTTTTCAAGGGTTGAATGTAGTTGTATTTTGACAAGTTCCTCTAGACGGATGATCAATGTTTAGGAATGAGATTCATGAGTTTGATGAAGTTCTTCCATTATGAATGTATCATCATTTCTTTTCACTAGGACAATGGTGTGAGGTACTTTCTTTCCTTTGTTATGCTCATGTCTTGTCTCCATGGTGGCATCCCCTC
This sequence comes from Gnetum montanum, assembly GCA_015680685.1. Classification (NCBI taxonomy): domain Eukaryota; kingdom Viridiplantae; phylum Streptophyta; class Gnetopsida; order Gnetales; family Gnetaceae; genus Gnetum; species Gnetum montanum. Next base: position 55,633 of record MNCI01021399.1, read on the forward strand.
TTACTTGTGCTGCTATAGGTTGATATGGCCTAGTCATGTATTTAGTGACATGGTATCCTTCTTGTGCATGGCCAAGTGATAAATCCAAAAATTTTGCAGCAATGATATCATAGTTACAATATCATATCTACAATGTCGTAGATATGTTATCATATCATAGCATACATTATCATATAAATGATATTATGGGGTGTGTGCTAGCCTATATAAGCAACACTTAGGGACATGAATCTGTAGTAGATTTGATAGCATAGTAATAGAACTCTTTCAGTTCCTTTTCTTGAATTCAATACTTAGCAATGTGTGCCCATAGTGTGATGTTTTGCAATTGAAAGTAATATTTATTCAAGTGTGATGTACTTGGATGCATTGCATGCATGACAATAAAGATCGAGAATACTCTACATCATTGCAACAATACTTAGTTTTATTTCTATTTTCAATTAGTTTTCTATTTGCTATTTCCATAGTTAATGTTTACCATTGCTTGCAATTTGCCTTTAATTTCATTAAGCAGAATGAGTACAAATAATCTCGAGCACATAAGTGTAACTAGTTGGTAACCTAGTAGTACTATCACTTGGTACGTCTATTAGTGTGGTACTTGGTAATCTTAGTAGTAGTTGCATGAAGTACAAGGTGTGACTAGAAGATTAGAACTAGCTGCACATTGCATAGGCTACTTTAGATTTGTTTTATTGTCACTTAGATTTAGAAACCTTTGCTTTCAATTCAAGTTTGCTAGGAGCTTAATGGCCAATTCAACATGAATATCATATACCTCACCATGAGTTAAACCATATGCATTGATTTTACTAACTCACATGGAAATAAAATGATCATGAACACTAATTAATTATAGGTATAATCACATTTCCTTATCTATGGATTTTGACTGTGATTATGTGTGAACACTTGTATCATGTATGGTTGGGTGTTGGATACTCCATTGCTCATCACCAAGGTTCAACCTCATTAGGATTGTTTGCATCATTACTCATGTAGAACATTCGAGAGGAAAAAAAATATTTCCTTGTAAATCTCTCCACCTTATTTTTTCATCCTAGTGGAAGACAAACATGAAATTAGGATAGTATGGACTTGTATGAGCATAGGAAATTCTGGTTTGCTTTGGTGCACTTCAATGTTCTTCATCATATTATTTCTCATGATTCGTATGAGTTTCTTTGGCATGTGGTGACTTTTCTTTAAGTGTAGAAGTCATTTATGATTTTCATGCTTTTAGGTATGTGTGTGTGTGTTGATTAACAAAATTAATTCAAGTGTAACAAATAGGCTTCTTCATTCTTAACACAAAAAACTCTATAAAATCAACTATTAAGTAAACATTGATGCATCCTTAGAAACAACACTAATGATGAGTAGTTAGGCATTCCAACACTCCACCATGAAGTTACAAGTGCATGTACATGACTAGATTAATATCTATGGATGGACAATGTAAGTATGCTAATGGTTGATAATTGGTTCATGATCACTATCTTCTCACTTTGAGTTAGTGAAGTACAAGTAGTATGGTTTAACTCTCAATGAGGTATACGATATCATGATGTTGTAGGCTCAAATTACTCCTAAGTGTATTCATAATGAAAAGAATGAGAATACAATCTAAGTCTAAGTAATAATGTAAATTTAAATCTATCCTATCCTACAGCAATAAGCATCCATTCTTGATTTACTATACACATCCCAAGTTCATTTAACCATTACATAGATTACCAAGTTCATAAAACACAAGAATTCATTATTCTTATGGTAAGATACCTAATGTATCGATTTCTACATTCCCTTCTAAATCCATTTCATCTCACTATGTGAATAATCATAACTTGTGGTTTTGTGTAACATAGAGTCATTTTTTTAATTTGGTGGTACTAACATGTATGTTTTTCTTAATAGGTATGCGTTACATTCAACTCTGTAAGTGCCTAAGGACACTTTTAGATGTGGCTATACAAGGACATTAAGGGCTAGAGTTTGGGAGGATCCACTCGTATAACTACTGTATCTTATACTAGTTGAACAATTCTGCATCATCTTGAACCTTCCAAGACCAATAAATGTTAATCAAAACTTCCCTTTACATCACATAAATCTATTCTATACCAAAGAATTCATTACCCATCTCATCAATCATTCATATACTTTCATAGCTTGAGATTCCTTCTTTATGTAGTATCCATGCCAAATTTTTGAAAAATATGCATCATTCATAGCCCAAGACCCTCTTAATATATTTTAAACCTTCCAAACATTCACAAAGATTCATTTTTCATCCTCAAAAATCATTGGCAAATGTAAATTTTTGGCCTTCAATATCAGATATATCAAAGCAACCCCAATATAGGATCTTTGATACCGAATCCCATCAAAACTATAAATACTTGGGGACTTAGCCAAATTTTTTGTTTTCACATTTGTTGCCTAGGGAGATTTTTTTCATTTTTCTTTAATGATTTGAGCTCTATCCTCCTAGCTTCCTCAAGACATAACTTGCACGTTATTACTCTAATTTTCCTTATCTTTGAATCTATTTGATCCTGAAGGGTGTGTTAGTGAGTAAAATCTAAGCCAAGTTAGCGAGGAAAATCTAAGCTAATTTTTCAGAATTTGCTAAAGCCTAGAAAGTATTATAAGGTAAGTATGAAGGAAAACTACAAATTTTTAATAAAAATGAATCACATTAATGTCTAAAACATTTATATAATTTCCTTAATAAGTCATGCTAATCATTATGAGTCATACATAAGAATAAAATGAACAATTGTGAAGGGTTATAAGGAAATTAATGCCTATGGGGTTTTGTTTTTATAATTTTTCTAACTTTGTAATCATAATGAGCTAAGAATTAATCTAATAAATGATATGAAAAGGAAAAAAGACTATTTACATCAAAGTAAATATTCTAATAATTCTCAAATTCTTAATGATTGTAGATGGCTTCAAAGAAAGGAGTAATCAGAGGACACTCACAGCCCACAAGTAAAAGACCAAGAGGCCAAGGTAGAGGTCAAATAAGAGAATAAGACCTAGAACATATGGAGTAGGAAGCCCAATCCTTGAAAATTCATTAGGAAACTCCTACTATTGGACTGTAGTCCTAAGGAGGTAGAGGAACTACAAGTACAAGGACAATGCCTCATGTTGTCACCAAACTACCTTTAAACTATCTAAGAGAAGTCAATCCTAACCATAGTAATTATGGAAATGAACTTTGGCTGATTCGTAGAGGTTTTTTTAGAAGTGATAAGGACACAATTCCAAGTGTCATAGCTATGGCCCACACTTTTAAATAGTGGAAAATAATATCTAAGGAAGAATTATCAATTCTGGCATAATAAAGAAGAAAGCACTATGGTCAACATTGAAGGAGTCCTCATTTCATATTCAATCAAGGTGATAGGTGAAGCTCTATACATACCTAATGAAGGGGCAAAAGTAGCACATCTATCCACTAGATCAGATGCCAAAACTATAAAACTGTGGTTGAAATAGAATATGGCAAAGAAGACAAGGGACACAATGAGTTAAATCTTGAGGAAAGAATTTATTTCAAAATTGGCACTTATCACTTGTTCTCAACAAAAGGATTAAATAGATTATCCACCTATGTAGCTAGAGGAAGTGTGATTTTGATGGAAAAATATAATGCAAACCTCACACAACTCTATTTCATGAAGATCCAAAGGTGGTTCAAAGAAAAGACTGGAAAGCCAACACTTCTATTCCCTTGTCTTATGAGGAAGTTGTGAAAACATGCTGGAATCCTGGGGTACACCAATGATGTTCCAAAGAAGACCTAGAATGCCTTGTATGCTAAAATACTCAAGCTAGCAGTACTTAAGAAAGTCCAACATGAGGAAAAAATAGGTGCTAGGAAAACCACACAAACTATTAAACAACAACAATAAGTGGGACCTAGTGATCAGCAACAAGAATAATAGCAATAACAACTTCCATTGACACCATAGGATTACAGTCCATCCATGAGTCATCTGCAATAGATTGTAGAGACCATTAGTTGGGGAACACATGATGAGGCCAACCTCTATAGAGTAATTAACAATGCCATTGAACCCACAGTTTTTGCAGATCTTGTAAGTGGAAAAATCTCACTACAATTAGGAGGAGAGGTCCAATGGTCACAACAGATCTCTGGGAATGCTGCATCATTTCAAGTGATGATAGAAACTAGAGAAGAAGCCATAGTTGTGGTAATGCAGCACCAAGTTGCAAAGGGAGCCATAGAAGTGATCATAGATCACATTAAAAAAATCCTTTAATATACCTATTGTGCCACTAGTAGATCTCACTAGAGCCAAAGATGTTCAAATGTTAGTTGGAACCTAAGTGACTCCTATAGATCATGAAGATGTGCTAGATCAATTACTGTAAATTGGATAGGTGATGACAACACTTTTTGACATATCAAGTGATATCACTACAGTGTAGTTAGACCTTATTGTAACAAAGGGCAAGTTGGTCATGGCAAAGACTAGGATGGAAGATGTCAAACTTGAAATTATGAGATTACAAGAAGAGCTCACAACCTTGAGAGTCAAACTCTGAGATCCCACTCAATTAATTGTGCTTGATCAACTAAAGCAATTCGAACTAGGATAGATGAATTTCTTGATTAAGAAAAATAAGAAAATGGAGAATGAGAAGGAGAAAACGGTGTGGAATGCCTTAGGAGCTAAAGCCCAAACGTATGCACATGCTAAGGCACTCACCATAGCACAAGAAGAGAATAAGTAACTCATTGCAGATAATATGCCTTTGACCACTATGGAGAATAGGAGAACATCCTAAAGGAAAGTATCCACAGTTAAGAAAAAAGTTGGTGAGGATCAACCAAGACATGAGCCACCTCATAGGAGAAAATAGAACCCTCTCAATGGAGGAGGTACATGCTATCCACCAAAAATCATCTATTGAAATAAGCACATAGCAGAATGAGTCAAAGAAACATGAAAGGATTAAAGAATACTTCCATGAATAGGTGGAGATGTATAAGAAGATTAGTGAAAAGGATATCCAAATGATAAAGGCCAAAATCAATTCCATATTAGCATACAATCTAGATTGGCAATCCATCTTGGATAGTTACACCCATGTCCACCAGATAGAAGTGAAGAATAAAAACCTGCAGATAGAGGACCTGAAAGAGTACATTAGGTTAGCTAACCTTTGTTATGCTAACCTTACCATGTTAACAGTAAGTTGGCCTAGAATTGAACTATAACAACAAGTAGTAGCCACATATGGATTGTATGAAAAAGAGTTTGCAAATTGCAAAGATGCCTTATAGAAACTTCAAGTGGTAGACTCTAAGTTAGAAGCAATAAAGGATGGATACCAAGGGTAGAAAGATGTTGTAGCGAACCTAGCTTAAAGATTATTTGATTATCATGTGTTATGAGCCAAGGCCAAGGAACTCGAGAAACATAGAAGGTAGTTTGCAACATGGTACATCAAAGCTAATTAGATGTTTCTATAGTTGTCATGTCCATGGGATGTACTACCTCCATCACCCATTACATAAGAACCATAGACAATGCATGACCCTATAACAGAGGAAGAGAAACTTTTGACATTGCTCAATAGATGCAAATTTTAGAAGCCTGATGACAAGAAAAAGCAATCAATGGAGGAGCCAGCACCACTAGGCACTACATAAGCTAGATTGTGCTCTACCCAATTTTTTGTTTGTTTTGTTTCAAAATTGTCATGTCATGTCTTATGTTAATATTTATAACACATAACTATAACATTCAAGATTAATGTATATAGTTAATCCGTCATGTAAATTTATGTCCCAATTTTGTAAGGAAACCTATTCTCATTTTTGTTTTAACTTGAGGATGAGTTTTTAATCAGTCATGGGGGTATGATATGGTAATTTTTTTCAACTGCAATCTTGGGTATCTAATATTGGAGTTGTGATATTACATATTTAATGTTGTATCTAATGGATAGTGCATGACCTTAGAATAGAGGAAGAGAAACTTGAGGCATTTCTCAACAAATACAAATTTCAAAACCTTGATGATAAGGGAAAGCAACCAATGGAGGAGCCATCACCTCCAAGCACTACATAAGTGATGAGACGCGACATGCATAGTGCTGCTATATCGCGTACGCGATATCGCGGCCACCGCGATATCGCGTCTTTCCCTGTGATATCGCATACGCGATATTGCGGTCCGCCGCCATATCTATAAATAAGAGGCAGCACTCCCTTCATTTCCCAATCCTGGCTAGAAGTGGCGAAGCTCTGGCAGTTTGAACACTCCAGAGTTAGATTAATTTCCCATGTGCCTGCAGTAGGAGTCCTAGAGTGAACGGCTCTTTATTCGAGCAACTTTGTAACCTGAACACAAGTTGTGTATGGTAATAAAGATGAACTTGATTGGATAAACCTTGCAGTACATGGTTTTATTTCATTGTTATTTATTTCTTTCCTAGTGTGCACGAGTACGACTTGATTATGAGCATCTACGGATGTGTACGGCTAATCAAGGAATCGGCTGCTCGTCGCAATGCGTGAGTATGACTTGACTACGAGCATTGTGACTGCTTGGT
>MNCI01021399.1:67943-139915 GCA_015680685.1 Gnetum montanum
AAGGAATCGGCTACTCATCGCTAGGCTAGAACGTGTGATAAGTACGACTTGGTTACGAGCACCCATGGGTGTGTACGGCTAGCCAAGGAATCGACTGCTTATCACACTTCGGCTAAATAGGTGTCTCAATACGACCACTTTGAGCACTTGCATTATGTGTGGTGATCCCAGCAACGATTAGCGTTTGGTAGCCACAGTTGCATAGTTCAGGGTGTGTCTGGGAAGTGGGAACGGATGCTGATGCTAGTTAATTTAGACTTAGGACATTAGTTAGAGTTAGTTAGTTTCTCAACCCTTTCCCTCATAGCTTAGGAGATAAACTGAAAAATACCAAAAAAATCATATACCTCAGACTTGCTTAACCATACACCGTGACACATACAAGCAAGCTTGGGAGGACAATGAACGATTAACCTCAAGTGTTTCTTGTGGCGTTAAGGCATTTAGTCTACGAAGTTTGATCGGATCGCGCGTACATGCTCGTATTCGTATGGTTGAGTGTAGGGGTACCTCGCCACTCATCAATAAGCTAAATTGTGCTTCATCTAGTTTTTTGTTTATTTTGTTTCAAAACTATCATGTCATGTCTTGAGTCAATCTTTGTAAAACACCACTATGGTATTTAAGAGTCATGTATATAGTTAATTAGTCATGTAAATATACCTCCTAATTTTGTAAGGAACGCTATCCTCATTTCCATTTTCACTTGACGACGAGTTTTCAATTGGTTGTGGGGGTATGCTAAGGTGAATTTTTGTTAGCTACGATATCAGGTATCCAATATTGAAGCTACGATATTGCATGTCTAATATTAGAGCATAAGCTATGACATCATATATCTAATATTGTGAGACACATGCCTACCTATAAATATGACACTTAGGTGCATGGTCGAACACACAATTTCATCCACCCTTACCAAAAATATTTTAATTTGTTTTTATGAATTTAGATTTAGCAACTAGAAGTGTGAATGCCCATAGTGTAGTGTGAACTAGTGAATGATATCTTTCTTTGAGCATTTTGTACTTGGGCACAAGTGTGATTGGAAATAAAGATCAAGCTATTTCTAACTATTGTAGCATTCTCGTAAATTTACTACTACACTTAGAATAATTTTCTTATTGTTTCCTAGCTCAATGATTTACTTTTCAAAATTAATTTACTTTAATATGTTCATATTAATTGAAATGAGTATGACTAATCTTAAGCACTTAAGTGTAATTACTTGGTGACCTAGTAGTGTTATCACTTGGTACACTTGGTAGTAGTACACTTGGTATCCCAGAGGTAGTTACACAAAGCCCAAGGTGTGTACGAAAGATTAGGAATGGATACTTATTACACTAGGCTAGACTAGATTTGTTATTCATTTTACTTACTTTAGAATTCACCTTTATATTCATCATGTATACTAGGAGCCAAATGGACTAGAAAAAATCACTTATCTCATACCTCAGAGAGAACTAAACCATATAGTCATATTTTACTAAGCTCCACATGGGAAGACAACAATAAAAAATGTAAACCAATTACTAGTATAATCACATTGCCTTATCCATGGATTATTATCTGGTCACATGTGAAACACTTGTGACTTATATGGATGGCTGTTGGACTACTCCACTGCTCATCAAATTACCTCAAAAGGGCTTGCTTAATATTAGGAGGGGCTCGATGTGAGAGATAATGTAATGGCAAGCATGAAAGTGAGGGAAGATTATTAACACAAGCCAACAATGCATGGTTTCCTACACACCTAACTGAGTTATCAAATCTTTGTAGCATAGGGCTAGGCAAAATAGTTTAAGTTTTTATAGTCATGCCTAGTAAGGCGAGTGGTGTAGGTAGCATAGAAATTTGATTCTTTATTAGGGAAGTTGTGAAGGCTATGAGGCTTTAGGCATGGAGGACTACTATCTCAAGTGTTGAATGCTATGGCTTCCTAATGGTCTAGAGGTTCACCAAGGAGGCTCTACTTTCATCTAAATATCATGGAGCCTACTGGCATGCAAAGCTATCAAGAGTCTAGTTGGAGGTCACAAGGCATCTAATTTGCTATGTTACTCTTGATAGTAAGTCCTTTTTTCTAGTTAATTTTTATTTTTGACTTCTTTGCACTTTCAAGTTGATAAAATCGTCAATAGCTAACCTACCAACATGGTTGGTGATCATACTAGTGGAAGAAATTCAAGTAGTGGCTAGAGGAGAGATGCCAAGGATTTTCCATTGTGGGCTCCTAGAAAGACTAGTGAAAGGGTTATCCCTTCCTCTTCAAAGGATAATTTTGGCACTCCCTTGTTCTAATAGGGATTAGCTAACATTTTCATAGAAATTACTATCTAATCAAAGTCCTACTAAGGCTCCAGTGGGCTCTTAGTCGAGTGTCCATCATGGCCACCAAGAGTTGACAAGCTCATCCAATGAAGGCACATATTCCTTTGACCCCATGGAGCTAGCATTAGAGAAGGTGGGATCAGAGAGCATAAAAGAGGAGATAATGATCACATTAGAAATGAGAAAAAGAATGTAGAAAAGAACCTTGATATTTTCATGATGCTTCAAGAGACTTGTTGGTCTTGCCCTTATGGATGAGGTGTGGAACATCCTAGTTACAAAACAACACCTATCACTTCTGCTTCCTAACTAAAGGACCTTGACATCAAGGAGGATAAAGGTTGTCAATGTCTAGGATGAGGAAGAGTATTCTTCACCCTAGAGCCACAACTAGATGCTACCCCTTAACAGTTTCAATAATGCATAATCTATCCTAAGGCCTAGAACTTGCAATGTTGGTGGCACTACACCGATTGAAAACTTGGATTTGAGGATGGAAATCATACATAGGAAGACCTAGTGATATGGCCTCACCATTTGGCCACTTTGATGCAAGTCCTTGGCTTAGCCAAGTAACCCATTGATTTCACCACTAACATCTCTTGGTGCCTAGTCTACCATAGCATTTTTTCAAATTGCTGATATGCTAGCATGCACATCTTTTGTGCCCTAGAAAGTGCAAGGGTGTGGGTACAAACACAAAGGTAGGAGGCAACATGGAGAAGGGCAAGTTGTGACATATGTGTTCTACCCCATTAGACTTTGATTATGTGTGTAGTTTTTTGATCTTATTAACTAATGTAATGGTCTTATCAATTTTGGAGCCCTATGTAGTCATTCTTGATGGCTTGGGCCTTGGTAATGGGAGAGGTAGTTATCCTCCAATTTTTTTAACCTCCTAGTGGGCATTTTCCACCCCATACTAATATAAAGACTAGAACTTCTATTGAAAATAAACTACAAGAATGATGCCTTAGATGGTTTGATCATATATGGAGAAGATTAGAAAATGATATTCTCAAAAAAAAAAAAAAAAAGAAGAAAAGTTACCACATCATGATTTTGGAAAACCAATTGAAAGGAAGACATAAAAAGACCATCATCATCCTAGCCTTGTTCCAACAAAATGGAATTAGCTAAAAATCAAAAAGATCTATAATAAAAATGTTGAAGATGATTAAAAAATTACAAATAAATAAAGATTTGGCCCTTAATAAAGGCTAATGGTAAGAAAATTCATGATGTAGTTGTCCACATATTATTGAAACAAGGCTAGGATGATGATGATGATATTCTTTAAGATATTGAATTTAGTGTTGTACCATCATCACAAGTTTCTTTTATTATTTTCTTATTAGATAATATTTTTAGAAATGAAGTTGTTTACAACCATTTTAGTATTCATCTAAGACATTTTCCTACCATACCCTTAATCCCATAAGCTTTAAAGTTCAATTTTCAAATAAGTACAACTCAAATTCTACCTAATTGAGGTATCCTGCATTAGATAATATTTTATGAAATGAAATAAAATGAAGCTTTATTACATTCGAAGACCCATAGGATCTATTGAATAGATATTACATTTTCATGAAGAATAAAGATAAAATCTACAAAGTAAAAGCTAAATATAGCAATATTCAACTTATTTTCAAAATGCTCTTTTATGTCCTTTCAAACATAATCATTATAGAAAGTTTGTCTTTGTTGCTATTTGAACTAGAATAGAGTTAGAAGTAAACACAAATGCATCATCTGAATTTTATAAAACCTCAAAAGTTGAATTGATTCAAAACATACCATGTAAAAGCTCTTTTAGTTGGTTTCATTATATTTCTAAGCTAATGCTAGATACATGTGGCAAAATCTTAAATCGCTTGTATGCTTATAGTAGGTCTTAGATCTGAATCAACACTAAGTAGGAAAAAGTTAGAATAGAGACACCTATAAATTAAATCATGATAAAATTAAACTACATTTCTTTTGCAATGTATCAAAGTTGAAATGTTATTCGTCTACTAGTCTAGCTTTTGATAAAGTCATCCACAAGAAACTACTCACACATTTGGATATATCTTACAAGTAGAAAAGGTAAAAATTAAAGAACTATGCTAGATCAATTTTAGGACATATTTAAAATAATGAGAAGAGAAAAATGGGCTACTTATTGATTTATTAACCTATACTATTAAGAGGAATTGATTGCTATGGTTACATAGAAACTCATCGTGTTAAGAACATGACTTTTGTAGTTCAGTGAATGAACAAAAAAATCCTCTATGGAATTTCAATATTGAATTGGATTTTCCATTTGAATTAAATAAATTTTAAAGAGAGAAACACATAGTATTTTGATTTTGATATCTATGTAAGTCATTTTATCTTAAATTTAAGGTAGTATACTAGTAACTACAATCATTCAAACTTCACCAAAGTCATCATTAGATGAAGAAACTAATTACCTAAATTAAAATCAAATTAAATATGGTTTCAGGTAAGCATTGATCTACATGTCTATCTCAAAATAATAGCACATTCCCTAATGTTTACGTGAATTAATGTTCAGTCTGAATTAGAAAACCATTGATTTTGATCATACCAACTTATTCATCTAAATAATACAAGCAAAGTTTGTTGGTCAATGGGTAGTACTGAATGTTAATTAGGTAGGCCCTCCTTGTTGGCAAACAATAGTAGAATTGCATTTATAAAGCTCATCCTTTATAGTAAAATCAAACCTGTTAATTAGTGTTTTATCCAAGTACACAAGAAACAAAAAATGTAAGTACCCATGTAGTGTTAACATCATAGTACAATCTATCATTTAAAAAGAAAAAAAAAGAATAAATCCACCTAACTTTGCATCCTATGCGGCTCATCTCTAGCCTTTGGTAGATGTTGTGCCATGACTACCAACTACAAAGATAGGACCTCATGTATTTTGATCTATTTTATTATTTTTTGCTACAATGTTGATGGGACACAATATCGCATGGGCCGTGATATCGTGTATGCGATATCACGTCCGCCGCGATATCGCATCCCTCGCGATATCGTGTACGTGATATCGCAATGCACCGTCAAATCTATAAATAAGAGGAGGTTCTCCCTTGTTTCTCATTCTAGGTCTAGACTGTAGCGAAACTCTAGCAGTTTTACCTTTCCAAAGATAGAATAATTTCCATGTGCCTGTAGTAGGAGCTCCAAAGTGAACGAATCTTTATTCGAGCAAATATTGTACCTAAACACAAGTTTGTGTACGGTAATAAAGAAAAACTTCTTGGATAAACCTTACAGTGCATGGAATAGGCTAAATAGGATTTTATTTATTGTTATTTATTGTTACTTATTTACATGCTTTATTAGTCATTAAATCTCTCTCAACCCTTCTCTCCTAGTTAAGTGCTTCAGTATGACCGCTTCGAGCACATGCATTACGCTTGGTGATCCCAGCAACGATTAGTGTTTGGTAACCAAGGTTGCATTAGTTCAGGGTGTGAATGGTAAGTGGGGATGAATACTGATGCTAGGTTAATTAAGGCTTAGTTAGTTAGCTAAAGTTAGTTAATTAGTCTCTTCACCCTTCACCTCGTTAGCATAGGAGATAAATAGAAAAGACATAAAAATCACATACCTCAGACTTACTTAACCATACAACCATGACAAATACAAGTAAGTCTAGGAAGACAACGAATGATTAACCTTAAGTGTTCCATAAGGTGTGTAGGCACTTACTCTACGGAGTTCGACCAGATCGTGCATGTAATGCTCGTATTCATATGGTTGAGTGTAGGGGTATCTCACCACTCATCAAATGTATACAGTAATCTTCATAGGAACTCTTAAAATGGACAACTACAACATCTAAAAATAAATAAATAAATATTTAGGAAAATGAATTATATTAAAATTGAAATAGAGGAATACATTGATATATAACTTCCTATAAAAATTTGAAAATTCACAACTAGATGAGTAATTGAAGACCCTCATTTAGCTAAAAAATTAAGACTTAATTTGATCTTAAATGCATTTCTAAAACTTAATGTATGATTTTATATCACAAGTTATAAAACAACAACACTCTTGGTTCCAAAAAAATAAAATAAAAACTTTTTAATTGATGATATGGTCAACTAAGCTCAGTTGAGAAGTCTTATTTGATATGATCTTGTCCAGTGCTACAAAGATTGAAGATTGACCTAATGCATGGTGCCATAAACATTTGCTTTCCAAGCCCACAATGTACGTTGCCAATTTAGGGCATGCAGAAGCTACCATTCATGATTATTCTAAACAAATCAATGTATTTAGAAATTTCTTATTCACAATTTTGGATTATCTTGTTAATTATTTGCTGCTCCAAAAATTCTCCATTTCATTCACTTATAGAGTTTGCATTGATTGAATTAGTTTTTAACAAGGTTTATTAAGGAAAAGAGGTCAAGGAGAAAAATCCTTAATTGGTAAAGTTGGGCAAGGAAAATTCAGTTTCAATATGAGAGAAGTATTGTCACAAATCTCTAGATTTTGACTCTTTTCCCTAAAATAAAAATAAACAAACTATAACCAACATGTTGAAAATAAGTTGCATTAGCTTTGTGAAATTTACATGTAAATACATAGAAAAAGAAAATAAATCATTCTAACCTTTGGAAAACATACACATAAAAGTTAAAACCCAGTATTTGGCATTCACCAAAAATTTTTTACCAAAGAAAAATGTGAATTCTCATATGATGAGTTTTACACCAACTAATTAATAAAATTTTCTTTTTACATTTAAAAATACTATCAACTCATATGCATCCTACATATCTATAATAGTAAATGCAAGTGCAAGAAACATAGGTAAAATATCAACATGACAATCTAAATCAAATAAGTCATTCTTGAAGAAGAGTTTAGAATGGTCCACAACTTTGTAAGGAGAATTCTCCATTTCATATCTGTAACACAATAAATTTGAGTAGCATGTATCTAACTTGTTTATAGCTTTAAGGAGGGGAATGTCATTAACAAAGCTATTCCAACAAATGTTTGCCAAGAAAGACACAACACATGTACTTGAAAAAAATACAAGATTTTCATGGCTAATCAAAAATTTAATATTTTAGTGGAAGACTTATGTGAAAAGAAAGCATATCTAATAAAAATATTTTTATTGATGTGCAACATCCAAAAGGAATTCAATAAAAATTTTATCATTTTTCCCATATTCTTTTAAGCATTCAAAACCATGTAAAAGATGCATGGAAACATCCAATCCACTTATTAGTTCTTGTCCTAATAAAATGAGTCAAGTAGAGAACTTAGAGAAAAAGAAATATTACGCTCTGACTATACACCAAAAGAAGTTAAATATGGAGACACAAGAACTAAAATGAAAAATAAACAAGAAAACATGTCCAAACCCCTTAAAAAGAAAACACCTTCTAGTCCAGCTAAAAGCTTAAATCATTAAAGATGATAAATGGAAAACTTATGATGTATAAATAAGGGAATGCATGGTCCATTTTCCAAATGCTCACCCATGAGTTTAGTCATGAAGGAGATGAAACATCTTGAATCAAGAACTAATAAGTGCATTTTGACTTTATTGTTTTACAATTTTTTATCATTTTTCCTATTTCTTCAAAAAAATTTCCAATTCTTAATATGTTTTCCATTTCTTGTTACTTTTATTTTCTTTATAATTTTCTCTTTTCTTAAGTCATTTTCTTTATGTTTTATGGATGGTTACTATGTTTTTGTTAATACTATTAATAGTCATGATGCAAAAGTCAACACCATGTGTTAGGCTTTTGTTCTATGCTATCAAGATGATTGGGTAAATAATTGTGTAATGTAGTGAGACCACATCATCCATCCCTCTAGTTTCTTTAAATAAGAGGTCTTTATCATGAAAATAAATGGATTTTCTCACATGAAACTAAAATTAACTATTGATCATTGTGCCTTGAAGAAAGAGAGAAAGACCAAACAAGAATAGAAAAGGGTGTGATCTCAAGGGGATTTGTTGGGTTCTCTTTTTGACTTGCTTTTTGGGGCCTATGACTCCTCATGGAATGTATCATCACTCCTATAGTTGACCAATAAACTAGAAGTATGTCTTTGCATGGTGTCGTTCCCCAAGAAAAAAAAAAGAGAAGAAAAAAACAAAAAAAACAAATAAAAAAGCAACCAAAAAAGAGAGAGATGAAAAAGAGAAAGAGAGAGAAAAGAAAAACAAACAATGGAAATTCAAAGTACACCTTGTAGACACAATAATGGGCTATAAGCACTAGTTATGGGGTTGGCAAGACATGTTACCCATACTTGAAGCCACCCCTCTAACTAAGGCCCTTTATTTCTTCTTTTCTTTCCTCATCTTTTTGGAGTGATTCTTGTTCTCTATGATTGTTATGAACTCATGATGGTCAAAAAGAAGGGACACATTAATGCAAGGCCATTGTTAATGGTATGGACTTGGTTTGAAACTTGGATGAATAGGTATGATGGTCATTTTAATAACAATTGACAAAATAACCTATTGTAGACATGGTTAAATACCTTACATCCCAATCTCTAAAATCCCTTCTGATCCCATTATCCACCTCACTATTGCATGCAATTATGGACCTAATGATCTTGTATAGTATAGTGCAGGATCCTAACCAAGGTAGTTGTGTGTTGTTTGAAACCAAGGCATGATCTGCATTTAACTTCTAAGGTTTCCACAGATATTTATAGAGGTTGTTAAGTGAGGGCATTATGGCAGGAGCCTACTTTGGAGATGACTCACTTGCATAACTTTTGTTGATCATGGATCTAAATCAAACCTCACATCTTCAAGAACATCATTAACAACTTCTCTAAATTTATGTGTGATTTTGTGATCAAATTCTCATTAATTTTGAGTTATCTTTAATGCTTTTATATTAAAATTTCTTTTAAATTCAAAATTTCATAGCCATCTTGTGAACCAAACCTTCAATTTTAATTGTTTGAAAACTTGTGAGCTTTTGGAGTTAAGCTTATTTATCATGGGGGGTTTATGAATGTAATTTTTGAAATTTTTCTAACTCCACATTTTCAAATATTATGATAACTAATGGTATAAATAATCAAAATAACATGAACAACTTATTGATTTTAGTTACCTTAGAGCCTTGGGAAGCATTATTATGGAATCATCTTGAGATTACATGCTAAAAATTTTTCAAATTTTAAGCTAACAAAATATTTAAGAAGGGTTAATCATTAATGAAAAATTATCAAAATTGATGTTGATCCTTTGGTGATTTTAGATAATGCTAAACAGAATCCCTAAGGTTGAAGGTCTTGTAAATGCAAAGGAAACAAGGCAAAGAGGAGAACAACGGAGGCTATGCCCATGGAAAAATACTAGCACATAAAGGGATTAAAGCTAAAACATCACATGTTTTTTAGATCCATGGGACAATGAGAAGAAATTTTAGTTCATCCTTCAAGAATGTTCTACATAAAAAGGGAAGCATCAACATAACAATTAATGTTGAAAATTCTACCACTACTAGTAGCAACAAGAAGATTCATCTTTATGAAATTTTTGAAGACCTTTGCAATTTTGCAAATTTTGATGTCTATCCGGTCTTTTCATAATTTTGTAATACATCCACTCAAATAAAATTTTTTAATTCCACACTCCAATTTTGTAATGGTAGCCAATCTAGTTTTGGTCACCCCACAATTTTTGTAATGAAACATCATCCATGTATATATAACTTGAGGAAACATTTTTAGTTAGTCATGGGGGTATGATGATACATGATATGTCAGGAAACTTTGTCGATGCATCTTTATCAATAAAGCGTCATTGATGCATCTTTGTTGACTTATTTGAGATGTGTTGATGCATATGTGTGGATGAAAATTAATTGATGCATTAATGGGCAACACATCTTGAATGCATTCATGTAGCCCCATAAATGCATCTCCATCGACGCACCCTTGTTGATACATCCTTATCAATGCATCCTCATCAATGCAGCTAAATGCATTAACACATCCCTATCAACATAGCTAAATGTATTAAAGCATCCTCATCAATGCAATGCATGTATTTGCCTAGAAATATGCAAGCACCCATTGCATATTTGGCACCATTTGGTCAGTAATGTAACTAGACTCTTATAGTTTTCTCCCATAATCCTAGCAAATAATCAGTGAGTGCCCATAGTGTGGATTTGAGTTAATTGTATGATGTCTTATTCAAGTGGCATTATACCTAGACACATTCCATGAACAAAAATAAGATCTAGATTAATTCCTATTCATTACAACATTTTGACTTAGAATCGATTTACTTTCAATGCAATTTTTTTCCATGTGCTTAGTTAATATTTACATTTCCATGCATGCTAATTAATCAATGAAATGAGTGCAACCAATTTTAAGTGTAAACACATATTCACTTGGTAATCTGAGTAGCATTATTACTTGATTCACCTAGTAGCATAACACTTAGTAATTCTAGTTGTGGGTACATGAGTTTAGAACATGTATGGTAAGCTGGAAATAGATACTCATCGTCCTTAGGATAGTTTAGGATTTATCTTCTTATTATCAATTAGATTCAATAATTAATTTTCATATTTTCACATAACTTAGCCTTATTCAGACAACATCAATAATCATATGCCTCACTTTGGACTAAACCATACGTGACAAAACTACCATTAGTCCAAGTGAGGAGATAGCAACCTATGATCAATGCTTAATAATATAGATACCACACTAGTCCCATCCATGGAAATTGATTGAATTGCACATGAAAACTTGTGATTCGTATAGTTGTGTGTAGGTGGTACTTTTTTTTTCAGAGAATGTTCGGGTTTGTATTACTGAAAGTTATGGTACATGAGTAAACAAGTACAATGGGGGGGGGGGAACATCAGTGATGGCCCACTGTGAGGGGGGGGGGGAGGGGACCCTGGAAAATCACAAATTTCGAAGCTCGGTGGACACAGAGCTAAGCCACCGAACCACAAAGCCACAAAACCTCAAAACCTCAAAAACCCTGGGCCTTGTGTAGGTGGTACTTGCTACTAATCAATTTCCTAATTAGTAAAGGCCATAGCAGAAGTCCTCAGATTGTCCAACACTAGGGAAAAATTGGCTAAGGTTTTAACATAGGTAGATGTAGAAGTAAAAAAGGAATGGACTTTATGTTTCCATGAAATAGACTATAAGGAGCATAGTGCTCTTATAAAGATGAAACATATGTACTTGAAGTTTGCAACCTACCACCTTAAGGCAATGATACCACCAAGTAAAGTCACTATGTTCTCTACAAAGGCAAGTGCAGCTCTAAGTAGGAAGTTTCCTATCAACATTCCTCAACTCATTTTCCTATATATTGAGAAGAGATTTAAAGAAATGAAAATGGTAGGAAGGTACTTTTCTTTCTTTTCCTTATTAAGAAACTCTACAAAATGGGGGAAACAACATGCTATTCTAATGACATGATCCACAAGGCCCCTACTACATCATGGTAGGAAATTATGAAGGAAAAGGACCTCACCAAACTCCAAGAGGAAGCAACATCTATATCACCACAAAAGAGACTAGATACAATACTTGAAATGATAGTAATAGCAAAACACTTAAGACAACTTAGAGAACAAATGCCCTAGCAAACCTCTAGTGGTGGTGGTAAATCATTGGTGTACCATAGTCATGAGCTATGTAAATGAAGTAATAAGGACTATTAACTAGCCAATGGCTAACCTTAGCCACATATTCTCTACACAAAGGAATAGGCTTATGTTTGTAAAAATCCTAGTGCATGAGAGATCATCATATCAATTCCTAGAAAATGATTCCTTGAAATTTATAGGAATAGGAAAACTTTCTTAATCATGCTAGAAGAAGGGGAAGGCATAAAAGTTTTGGTAATCTCACATAATGGCTAGGAGATAGTAGCTAATGTGGTTGCTAATAGAATTAAAGAGGCTCTAAGTGCTCCTATAGCATCTATTCTAAACATCACTATAGTGGTAGATATCCAAATGTTTGTAGGAACTAAGAGCAAGGGAATTAGTGCATCACAGCACGAGGAGATGTTGGAATGACAAGTTGGATTCAAGTAACCAATTCTAGAGATTTTTGACATCCTTGAAAATATAAGAATAACTGAGTCATAACTACTTGAGATAATGGGCAAGTTTCTCATTACAAAAGCATAACTCAAAGAAGCTACCAACATCAATTAAAGGTTGGGATCTAAGGTTGCGAAACTCAAAGCATGGTTATGAAACTGTATCATCCTATGAAAAAAACTTACAACAGCTTAAACTTTCTAATAGCTTTAGAAAAAGCTAAAAGAGGTCAAGAATGTCAAGGAGCATGCAGTCTAGGATACATCATTATTAGATACCATGTACACATGAAAGGAAAGTAACACTCTAACTAAGAAGAATTGATGTCTACAAATAGTTGAAACATAGAAAGAGTAACTAATGGAATACAACCAGTAATAGTAAGAATGTCTTGCTAAGGTAAATCAAGATATCAATAGGCTGGTTGTTGAAAATAGGAATCTCTCAATGGAGAAGGTTTAGAATAGTCACCAAAAGATCATCATTGAGATTGTTACTTGGAGAAACAAGGACTTGAAATACAAAAAAGTGAAAAATCATTACAAGGACCAAGTAAGAATGCTTAAGGAGGTAAATGAGAAAGAGACGAAGTTAGCAAAGGACAAGGTAAATAAAGCCCTTTAGCAACTCCAAAAAAGAGGTGATGCATGACAACCCATCTGTGATGAACTAAATGCATACAGTAAAGTAGAAATTTTCTTAAATGAGTTATAGATTGATGTAATAATTGAATACATAGAGTTAGCCAACCTCATGTATGCAAACTTGATGTTGCCAATTATAAGATGATTGTGGCTAAAGCTAGAAAAGCAGGTGGCTAGCTTTTACCTCCTCTATGAGAAATACTTTAAGCTCCATAATGAGATAGCAAAATTGGAAGTAGCTAATGTGAATCTTGAATTTCTCAATAGAAAATTTGAAGATCAACGATCAATTATTAAGAACTTGGTTAAGAGAATAAGTGATTACCATGAGTTGCAAAACCTTATGCAAATGTTTGACATTAAACAAAAGTAATTTGTAGCTTGGTTTACTAATAAAAAGAAAATTTTTTCCATACTACCTTATGCATGTGACATACCAACACCTACCAATTTAGGTAATGCTACTTGGAGCATTAATGACCCACAAAGTAAAGAGGAGAAAATGAAGGCATTATTTGATATTTTCAAATTTTCAAATGCAAAAGTAGAGTAGCCTAAGCCATTGATTGGACTAGGAAAGAAGGAACGACCATCTGAGCCATAGGAAACTCCACCTCCAAGCATAGTTTGAAGACTCTATTCTAGCTGATTTTGTATGAAAAATGATAAATTAAATTTATGTACAATGTTCAATTTTGGTAAACTCAATTGTAAATACTCAAATATTTTGTAATGTGGTATTCAAAATTATTAAATGTTAATTCAATTAGTGTTTAGTTTCATATCGCTCAAATTTTATAAATATCTCAATCTCACTTTTATTAATTCGGGAATAAGTTTTAGTTAATCGTAGGGATATGATGGAGTGTCGATAAGTTTGTTGCATCAACAGGGATGCATCAATAGATGCATGTCGATGCATCTTTTGATACATTGATGTATATGTGTTAACATAGTCAAGTCTTTCACCTATATAAATCCATGTACCATTTGCATTTATGGCACTTTTGGTCATTGTAATAGTGAAGCTCTTATAGTTTTATTTCACAAAGTTAGAATTTTTCCTCTCTAAGTGTCCACAATGTCAATTGAGTTAATTGAACAAAGTTTTATTCAACTGCATAATGTACCTAAACACTTTTGCATGACAAAAATAAAATTGAGATTTATTTCTTCCATTGTAGTGCTTAGACTAGTACTTAGTTTATTTTCAACATTCTACTCTTAATGTATTTTACTTTCTAGCACTTAGTAATTTAATATTTTATTTTGAAATAGTGTAAGTATGATCACTTCAAGTATAATATATTAATATTTGGTAATCCCAGTAATGGATACTTGGTATGCCTAGCAATAGATACTTGACAAACCAGTAATGTTGATATAGGTTTAGGATGGGTATGAAAAGTGGGAATAGATGCTTTACACTTAGGATAGCTTAGATTACTCTTAGGAATATAGTTAGTTATAACTTACTATTTTAATATTTTAATCATAAAAGAAAAATAATAATAAAAAAGATAAAACCATTAAGACATACAATGGGTGATCGAGAAGACAATGATCCATAATACCATGCCTAATTATTTAGGATACTTTCAGTTAGATATTTCATAGAATTCAACCAGATCATGCATACATGCTTGTGGTTCATATGTTTGGGTGTAGGGAACACTCATTTCTCATCAATTGGAGAGAAGAAACTAGAGTTTAAGGGAATGAAATCTAAGGGATCATCTCCAACATAATTAATGAGTCCTTCCCCAAGGTCTTAGGATAGAACTTGATCTAGAAGTTGGAAAGTAGGCTAAAGGTAAGATTCTTTATCTAGCTAATAGTGCACATGGTAGTCCTCACTTAGGATAGATTTCAATAAAGAGGATTCCACCTAGTCCCTCAATGTGCTCTTTGCCTCAAGATGAGAGAAAGAGTGAAATATTTTTTTTGATAAGTGCTCGTATATTGAAGTAATCTGATTAATGATTAGGAATTGGACTAGCATTCAAGGCCATTAGTGCTGGATGTGGGTGGTTATTGGATGAATTACAAAGACATACATGGATGTGATTACATTATGAATGAAGGTGGCCTAGGCTATATGACTAGAATGTAATGCTCATACATTTGACAACACTACATGAAAGGCTCCCCTATAGATTATCTCAAAAAGGCTTGCTTAATGTTAGGAGGGCCTATACATAAAAGATAATGCAATGGCAAGTACAATAGTGAGGAAAGATTATCAACCAAATCCAACAATGCATAGTTTCCTACATGCCTCATTGAGTTATCACATCTTTGTAGCATAAGGCTAGGCATAGTAGTTCAAGTGTCTATGGTTATTCCTAGCAAGGTGAGTGGTGCAAGCAACCAAAACCTAATAAGATAACAAATTTATAATGAACGAAACATAGATTTGAGTCTCCATTAAGGTAGTTGTGAAGGCTACATAGGCATGGAAGGCTACTATCTCAAGGATTGAATGTTATGGCTTCCTAGTGATTTAGATGTTTATTGAGGAGGCTTCGCTTCCATCCAAATGTCATGTAGCCTATTGGCATGTGGAGGTATCGAGAGTCTGGCTGAAGGTCATAAGACACCTAATTCTCTATGTGACTTTCAAAAATAAGTCCTTTTACCTAATTAATTTTTATTTCTAACTTCTTTACACTTTCAGGCCAAAGAAATTGTTAGACATAGTTAACCTATTGACTTGGTTGGTGATCACACTAGCAGAAAAGATTCAAATAGTGGCCAAAGGAGAGGTATGAAGGATTACCAATTGCAAGCTCCTAGCAAGGCCAGTGAAACATGTGAAAGGGTTATCTTGGCCCCTCCAAAGGAAAATTTTGACACTCCCTTATATTAGCAGGGGTGAATCAACATTGCCACAAGAACTACTATTTAACCAAAGTAGTGCTAAGGCTCTTGTGGACTCCCAATTGAGGGCCTTTCTTGGCTACCAATAGTCAACAAGCTCATCCAACAAAGGCACATATTCCAACAAAGAGTTAAATCTTTTTGGCTACCAAATTAGTAGTTAATTTTAGTTTTATATGAGAAGAACCATATTACTTTCATGATACAGACCTCTCATTTATATAACTGGAGCAATGGATGATGTGCTCTCATTACTTTATGTAATTGTTAACCCAATCATCTTAATAGCATAGGACAAAGACCCAACACATGGTGTCAACTTCTACATCATGATTGATAATATTATTAAGAAAAACATAGTAGACACTTATTTCACCTCAATCTGACATCTAAAGATAAAGATATTCACAATCAAAATTTATGAAATTAAATAATAAATTTAAAAATATTAAATAAAAAAATATTAATATATAGTAAATAGGAAAATATAGCACACATTGAAATAAAAAATGATCTTTGCAATGTCACAATCCAAATGGCACAGATAGTAATTTCATATCTACCATACTTTATTATTTATTCATAAAAATAGATACTTTTCATTTAAAGTATCCAAAAAGCATACAAAGTTTCTATTTTACATAAATACAAAATATATAGAAATTATTTTTCAAGTTTAGAAGGTCCATGCTATCTAAAATTGATCCATCTTTCATTCCATGTGCTTATTTCAATGATTCCATGGCTACATTGGGCATTTTATGTCAAAATGAAGAATGAGTTAAAACCTCTCAAATAAGAAAGCTCATTATATTTTCCTTTTCATTAAGCATAAAGGTTCTGGATTAAAAGTCTCAAGATATGGGTTAGGTAAAGGTTTTCAATAAAATATTCAAAAATGTTTGAAAGTTCAGAAATGCCACAAATTTTCCAAAATTTCAAAAGAAATCCAAAAATCAAAAGAATGTAGATTTTATCTACCCATCTTCAAAGGCTAGGCTTTGGTTATCCTCACTACCAAAGGAATATACTAAAAAGTTTTGGAATAACCTCACTACTATCATAAAATTTTTCTTTTAATTATTTAATATCCAAAGATATGACAAATTTTTCAACAACAATCCAAAGAGCATATATGAAGGCTAGGTTTTGGTTATCCTCACTGCTAAAAGGACATCCCAACAAGTCTTGGAATAATCTCACTATTATCATTGGATTATCCTCATGATCTCAATACTAATCATTGAGTCTTGGCAATAGCCTTACTACTAACATCCTCAATGGCCAAGGTACATGTGTCATCAAAAGGATAGGTATTGACTATGCCTCACCATACACCACTAGATCCAACTACTCAATGCCATGGTCTCAACTAGTTTCCTAGCCTCACATAAACCTATGAATTAAAATCTAAGGTAGGAAATCCATCCAAACCCTTATTCATATGGGATGGATCTCATTAAAGAACACTCCATTACTATGTGCAGATGGGAGCATCTAAAAGATTTATGACTCCCACTACCAACTAAGCAAAATTGATCCCATAAATATTATTGAAGTATTTTAAAAATTAAATATATTTTTTCAAAATAGCCAAAGTTCCAAAAAAATTCTTACAAAATCATGTGTTATATTAAGGGTTAATCCAACATATTCATACAATATTTAAGAAGCAAGTTGGACAAACTTTCCACAATTTCAAAAATTTAATAAAAAGACAAATAATAGTTTGGACAAAATTAAAATAATAATTTCTATATAAAAAAAAGACCAAACTAATGAAAATTTGGCAAAATTCCTGCATAGTAATTAAAATTGTGGAAAAATTTATAAAATAACCCAAAAGAAAGGATACAAAATCCATAACAAATAGGATAATGATATGAAATGGAAAATAAAATAAAATTTCTTATAAAATCGACAACAAAAATAAGGTAGCTACATAAAAAAGAAAGTAAAATAATCTTTCTTACTTGTGTTGGCAAGGCTTTTGATGAGACGCGATATCGCATGGGCCACGATATCGCGTACGTGATATCGCATATGCGATATCGTGTCGTCCCCTGCGATATCACGTACATGATATTGCGGTGCATCGCAAAGTCTATAAATAAGAGGTAGCTCTCCCCTGTTTTCCATCCTAGGCTTAGACCGTAGTGAAACTCTGCCAGTTTGATCCCTCTAGAGATAGAATATTTTCCATGTGCTTGCAGTAAGAACTCCAAAGTGAACAGATCTTTATTCTAGCAGATATTGTACCTGAACACATATTTGTGTATGGAAATAAAGATGAACTTCTTGGATAAACCTTGCAGTGCATGGAATAGGCTAAATAGGATTTTATTTATTGTTATTTACTATTTTCCATTTAAATGCTTTATTAGTTATTAAATCTTTCTCAACCCTTCTCTCCTAGTTAAGTGCCTTAGTACGACCACTTCAAGCACGTGCGTTACGCGTGGTGATCCCAGCAACGACTAGCATTTGGTAACCACGGTTGCATTGGTTTAGGGTGTGAACGGTAAGTGGGAACGGATGCTGATGCTAGGTTAATTCAGACTTAGTTAGTTAGTTCAAGTTAGTAATTAGCCTCTTCAACCCTTCACCTCAATAGCATAGGAGATAAAATAGAAAAGCTATAAAAATTATATACCTCGGACTTACTTAACCATACACCGTAACAAATACAAGTCTGGGGAGACAACGAATAATTAACCTTAAGTATTCCATGAGGCGTGTAGGCACTTAGTCTACAGAGTTCAACCAGATCACGTGTGTTATGCTCGTATTCATATGGTTGAGTGTAGGGGTACCTCGTCACTCATCATTGGCACCATTGCCAGGGACTAAGTGTTTGTGTGCTAAGTAGAACATAAGAGATCATTTACATCGTTGGGAGCTTAAACGAACCTTAGGGTTAATTAACGAAAATTTATATAATGGCTAAATAGCACACCAATAAGACATAATGTCTTCTTCTTCTTCTCATAAGAGCAATACATCACCTAGGGACAATACAAAGAATAGTCAGCAATCAAAAAGACATAACCTAAATATGCCAGTTCCTCAACAATATAGGGTGGAATATACTGATCCCGATGAGTATATTCCCAATTTTACTTTTATCCTCCATTAACATGAACAAATGTGTTGGAGAGACTTACAAGGTAACATAGTGTTACCTCTGGATCATGTAGTCCCCAACATGCTCCTCCGTGCTTTGGCACAGATCGGCATGACTCAGCTCTATGTTGAATACGTTGCAGAAGATTTTGACATGAGGGATTACCATCCCATATCTTTACAATGTATGAGGGACTCAAGGTAGGAGAGCCAACATACATTGTTGAAGGGCAAAGAGGTCCCGCACGTCCTAAGTGAAATAGGAGATGGTGAACCACTCATAACAAGTTCTCTATCGAAAGATGTTCCCCCTCCTAATGATACACAACCCTGGTTCTGATCCCCGTGAACACCAACTATTTACTGAGGGAACAACAACACATGGCAAGGATGGGCACTCAAATCTTCATCACGATCGGGGCTAAAGCCACAGAAGAGAAGGTAGGAACATAATCATGGAAACGGTTCTCCTTCTTCTTCCCCTTCTTCACATCATTCACCCTCTCCTTCCACATCAGGGCAAAATCGTTAAGAGCATAATGGTGAGGATAGAGGTAGGAAAAATGAGAGACCTCAACGAGAGAGGCAAGAGCGAGGACAAGGGCATGAATGAAGGGAAAGTAGGGAACAATGAAGAAATCATAGACTTCATGAAAGAGATGATCATGACAAGCCCCTACTTGCCACCTAAAGCATGCTAGATATCATAGAGGCTATAAGAATACGAACAAGGCATTTAAAAGATAGTCAGATTAAGCACTTAGACATGAACAATATCCCACGCTTTGAAGGGGGATACAACGTGGATCCACAGAATCATTTACAGGCATTCCATGATGCCTACACCTTGCAAAACATAGAGAATAAGTGGCAAAAACTGAAGTTGTTTCCAAGGATACTCATCAAGGAAGCAGAGAGTTTGTACCAGTCCTTAGAACCAAAAACCATCAGGAGGTGAAGTACGATGTTAGAACTCTTCAACAATAAGTATCAAAGGTACTCCAGAGTGTCTAACTTGTGTAAGCAGATCCAAGGATGGAAGTAAGGTACTCATGAACCCTTGGATGCTACCATGGACCACTACTATGCATTGCTACATCATTTCCCGGGCCATGGTTATGCATAGAGAGATTAACTCTACCACATCGTAGATGGGCTAAGGTATGAAACTAGAAGAACCCTTGGGACTTATGCCCAAGGGAGACTATCAGAACTTAGATCCCATGAAATTCATTGATTGTTGGAACAAGTAGCCAAAGAAGAAGGGGAGCTACAAAAAAGGGAAAGTGCAGAAGAATACAACCGTGATCCCTCCCTTAGTCACCAATCAAAGAGTTGGTGAATAGAAAAACCTTGCCGCTTCAAAAGCTAACAATAGAAGTATCAGCTAAGGTAGATGAAGTATGGAGGTCCTTAGACAGTAAAATTGAAACTGTCCTAAAGATTGTAGAGGAGTCTAAGGAGGAACAAAGTAATGACAAGGACAAGAAAAAGCAGAGAGATTCAGGCCCTGCATGTGACATGGGTAAGGGGAAAATAACTATCTCCGATGAGGTTGTGGACTTAGACACAGAAAATGACGTTGGATGTGAGATCTACCACTATGACCATCCCAAGGAATGTTGTCCAATCATCTCACATCTACAAGAGTCTGGGGTGTATGCACTCAACCCAAGACTCAACAAACGGTAGACACCCCGAAGGTTACCTTATCCCCAAGGTAACCCAAGACAGTTCCACCAATCGTTGAGGTACTATCCAAGTGGAATTCCACCACAACTCATCGGGCAACATCAGCAGTGGCAATACCCATAGTCATGGGGGATGCCACCGCTGAAACAACAGTACCCTTACTGGCAGCCAGACCCATATGGATACTACGTGTAGCAGCTGATTTCTCTAAGTGACTCCATGGGTCACACAACTCCCCAACGTTACTACCAAGTTCGGTAGTACTTCAGAAGGACTCCTTCTCCTCTGGGAGATGCTCCATACCCATACCATCCTCCTAATCTGTACGCACCTCTTCCACTGATAGTTCCCATAACACCTCCTACTCCAACAATGCAAGGGGAACTCCCCACTCAACCGTAGCCATGAAATGCTACAAGAGTCGTAAACATTCAACTCGCTACTGGTTCTGACAACTAAAAAAAGAGAAGACCCTTCTTCAGAACCAAAAGTCCAAACAAGCTCTCACAACAACAAGCAATTGAGTCTAGGTACGCTCCTCCAACACATAAGGCTTCGGAGCACCCTTCAGTCCAACATCAGAGCTCAACGTATACGGTTATGTTAACACATACCGTAACTGACTGGATAAAGGTAGGCCACATTCCCAATAAATTATCTGACCCTAGGAGTCCCTTAATCTATCTCCAAGTTGCCAGGAATGAATCACATAAGGCTCTTCTTGACTCAGGTTCTGGAGTCAACTTAATCTCACGAGAAATGTATCAAGCCTGGAACCTACCCCAACTCAAGAACAACAACATTCAACTTGAGCTAGCTGACCAGTCCATCACCATTCCCTTGGGATTGGAGGAGGACATAGTTACCACTGTGTGTGGTTGGTCATAGTTATGCCCTTGAAACTCAGAGACAAAGATGCCTGTATGTAGCAACCACACAACAAGTAGTAGACACCATGTGGTTGACATCTAGTCAAAAGAGCAACCAACAAACATGCATGGAATGAACTGGGGAAGTAACCCATGCCAACAATGAACGTATAGATACCTTGAAATATGAGCGTCGCCAACTTCCACCCCTTAATCTAAGAACACCAATTGGGAGAAGTTGGGCACTTCTAAAAAATTCAAATAGGCACTCATTATTTTGGATCTCTCCCTTATAATTCAATCATGGGGGAGATGGCCACCTATGCTAATCATTTGGGGCCCTCAATTCCTTTTGAATTTTTGTTTTACACATTTTTGTTTTATACGTTTTGTTTTACACATTTTTGTTTTACACGTTTTTGTTTTACACATTTTTTTTACAGTTTTTGTTTTACACATTTTTGCTTTACACATTTTTGTTTTACAAGTTTTTGTTTTACACATTTTTGTCTTACATGTTTTTATTTTACAAGTTTTTATTTTACACTTTTTTGTATTACACATTTTTGTTTTACACATTTTTGTTTTACAAATTTCTTTAACTTTTATTTTTTTATTTTTACATCATCGTTATACTTTTTCATTTTGTGTGTATGTGTGTCATCCACCCTATAAGTTTTTCATTCAATAAGTGTTCTTCATGATGGTATGAACTATTTTCATATACATTGCTAATGTTTGATTTTTACTTTTAAGTCATGATGTTGATACTAAGGTATGTTCTTTTGATATGATAGGCAATGAGTCCACTTCATCCATCCATCCACAAGTTTCTATGGTCCCTCTTGGCTTGGAAATGTATAGTCCCTTTCTCATAAGAACTCTAATGAATCGATGATTAGGTATTTCTCAAACTAAGGAAGGACTCAAGGATTGAAAAGGGTGTGACTTCAAGGAAAATTGATGCCTCTGTGTTGGCCATTCTCTTGGGTGCTTGGATGTTTTCTTCTAGAGTTTTCTTACTGTTTGACGTTACCCAATTATCGGAAGTTGAGCAAATAAAAATAACAAAGTCTTTGCATGGTGTGGTTCTCTTGCATAAACACATAAAATAGAAAAAAAACAACAAAAAATAAAAGAAGAAGAAGAAGAAAGAAGAAAGTGAGAATTCAAAGCACATCCCTTAGATGAAATAATCCCTTGGGCTACAAGCACTAGTTAGGAAACTCAAAATAAAAATGTTCCCTCTAACTAAGGCCCTTCTTGCTTCCCATTCTCTCCTCATTCATTTTGTCAAAATGGTGGTGAATCCTAGGGAATGCATTCTTGTTATTTAAGTGGATGAATCAGCTGAATGCATTAATGCGAAGTCACTGGAAGTGGTTTTTTTAAGGCCGGACTTGGAATGAGATATGTTAAGTCACTTTAATCATGAACTACACAAGGGGCTGTACACCACCTTGTTCTTGGGATTCCATTCCATTCTCTTCTCTTCATCCTTCTCTCCATTGTTCACCTCATTGCTGGTTGTATCATTAGTGTATATTTTAGTTGACGCATTATTTTCTTTTTGGTAAATTCTTGTGGTTAAGACTTTAACTCTTGTTCCTAATGACATTCCCAGAGCCTACGAACTCTTTGAATGTGGGTTTGTCAGGGCATTAAGGGCATGAGCTTGCTTTGGGGAGGACCCACTAACATTCCTATTTGGTGCACCAATTAAATTCTTTTCCTTAACATTTTTGCAATCTATTTTATTTTGTTCATTTCCATCTTGACATCCATTTCATCAATGCTATAGTTGTCTCTTTTTCTTCATCTTTCTTGTTCTTTTTCTTTCTCCATTTTAACACTACCGGAGGTTCGCGATTAGTCATGGGGGTACAGGGACCAATTTTTTCTATTTTCTCCTAACCCCTACACCTTCAGTAGTCACCAATACTATATCTCTAGATTCACAATCAGCCATACCACAACCTAGCCAATGGACCTTTCACCAAAGAAAGGTATCAACTACATTAAAATTCATTTACCCTTGCTAATACAAAAATTGTGTTGTGTGTGCAGATGGCAATCATGCAACAACAGATTGGATTTGGAAGGAACACTCAGAATGGAGCAGTGTTGGAAGCAGCTATGCAAGGAGCAAGACTGATTGTGTGCTCACCGATGGACAACGAAAGGCACAATCTTGGCGTTGGAAGCAGCAACACTTCTTTCTCTCTCTCTCTTTCTCAGCTACTAAATTAGCCCTGATGTCAATGTAATAAGGTGTTCACTCTTGTTATCATGAATACCAAATTTATCTTGTCATGTAATGATGATCTGTTCACAAGTCATCCCATTAGTTTCATTTTGAGTCAATAATCCCATACCTTCCCAATATTATTGTAAGGAACTCAAGGATGAGTTTTTATTCAGTCATGGGGGTATGATGGGATGCGATATCGCATGGGCCGTGATATCGTGTACACGATATCTTGTCCACCATGATATTGCATCCCACGTGATATCGCGTACACGATATCGCATCGTCCCCTACGATATCGCATACGCGATATTGCAGTGCACCGCAAAGTATATAAATAAGAGGCAGCTCTCCCTTGTTTTCTATCCTAGGCTTAGACCATAGTGAAACTCTAGCAGTTTGATCCTTCCAGAGATAGAATATTTTCCATGTGCTCGCAATAGGAACTCCAAAGTGAATGGATCTTTATTTGAGCAGATATTGTACCTAAACACATATTTGTGTCCGGAAATAAAGATGAACTTCTTGGATAAACCTTGCAGTGCATGGAATAGGCTAAATAGGATTTTATTTATTGTTATTTACTATTTTCCACTTAAATGCTTTATTAGTTATTAAATCTTTCTCAACCCTTCTCTCCTAGTTAAGTGCCTCAGTACGACTGCTTTGATCATGTGCGTTACGCTTGGTGATTCTAGCAATGACTAGCGTTTGGTAACCACGGTTGCATTGGTTCAGGGTGTGAACGGTAAATGGGAACGGATGCTGACGCTAGGTTAATTCAGACTTAGTTAGTTAGTTCAAGTTAGTAATTAGCCTCTTCAACCCTTCACCTCAATAGCATAGGAGATAAAACAGAAAAGCTATAAAAATCATATACCTCAAACTTACTTAACCATACACTGTGACAAATACAAGTAAGTCTAGGAAGACAATGAATAATTAACCTTGAGTGTTCCATGAGACATGTAGACACTTATTCTGCAGAGTTCAACTGGATCATGCATGTTACACTCATATTCATATGGTTGAGTGTAGGGGTACCTCGCCACTCATCACCTTTCAAAATTGTCTTATTTTTTGTCTTTCCCTAGGATGACCAAAATTATCCTTTTACTTTGCTTTGAACTATCACTCCAAAGACTCCTTTATGATCTAAAATAGGCAAATGGAAGGACATAATCTATTTATAAGTAGAAGAATCACATGCCACATGACATTTGGTCTTAGTACATGTTTAGAAATGGAAGAAACCAAGCTAAAATCAACCTAGAAATGAAGAAGAAAGGGTAGAAAATGAGTTTTGAAATAGAAATAGAAACTTCCTATTATAGGTAAGGTGGAAAAGAGAAAGAGGTGGTGAAAAAAAGATATACATTATTAACAGTAAGCATTTGTAGTCTTCTCAACCAAGAATTATTAATTAGTAAAGCTATATTGTTATATAAAAAGGGGAGTAAAAATAATTTGAATAATTATCAAATGATCATTATGAGTAATATTTTTGCTAAGTTTCTAATCACTTTGCTAGAAAAGAGAATTAGTTCTTGGGTTGAAGTTAACTAGGTTAAGGTAAGATGCTAACCAGGTTTGAGATAATCACTCCACTATTGATCACTTAGTTACTCTTAGACACTACATGGAGTTTGAAAAAATGCATACAACTTTGTAAAAACCATATAATTCAATGATGTATACAAAACTATGGTTGCACTTGCATAAAATTGACTTCTCTTCAAATTTGATTACATTAACTCAAAGATTTTAGGAGGAAGTGATTAAATTACTGAAATTAATTCAAGGAAAAAATTTTAATTCTAGAAAGAAATTGAAGTTAAGAAATGTTGTCCACTTTCTCCATCTCTCTTTATTATCTTTATTAATGAAATGTAAGAATGGTTGTGCAATGGGCAAGATAGTCATGCTATCAAAATTGGATCCCAAGCAGTAAATTTTCTTTTAGATGCAAATGATGCTACCTTGATCTCCACTAGTACGGAAGGTATGAAAAATATGTTGCAAATTTTAGCATATTATTGTTGTTCATTTGGTCTTCAAGTGAATGTAGATAAAACCAAATTAATAATCTAGGGTATAAAAATAACTATTATAAATTTCATTTTGGAGATACCAATATGCAAATAGTAGATTCTTTTAAATATTTGAATCTTAGTTAGACGAACAATTACATGTGGGGAAAGTGCATCAAAGAAAAAATAGTATAAGTTTTCAAGGTTCTATATGCTTTCAAAACAATTGCAAGGATTTAGGCCTCTAGGCTTGGAAGGTCAGAAAAACAATTTCCAAACTATTGTCTATCCTGCTGTATTGTATGGATGTGTTATTTTAGGACTTGAACTCAATGCTAAACATTGGATAGATATTGAAAAAATGCAAAAAAATGTTTCTTCTTAAGAAGTTAAAGCTAAAGATGCAAACACCTTACTCAATGTAATTATGTGAATGTGATTTATTACCTTTAGAAGAAGAAGGCTTATGTCAATTCATTGCATACACATAGCTTACATAGTTCAAGGTAAGACAAATTCTCTAAAGTAGTTAATGAGCAACATGTATCTCCTATGCCCAACCATACAAATCACAAGCGTGCACTAGCGATCTAGTCAAATCTCGTGGACTTTAGTTCCTAAGTTGCCTATAGTCTTAAACTGTGAGGCAAAGGATTGTATGATTGTTGTCTTCCTCACTCACATTTTTGCTATCAATTCATATGGTTAAATGTGAATTAAGGCACATGATGTGTATTTTTATAAGTATTTTTATATATTTTTTTTCCAAGGCTAGGTATGTAAATGAAAATTTAATAATTAACTATTTAACTACTTAGCTAATTTAGTAACTAGCTATTCTAACATAAGTAGCCATTACCACTTAGCATACACATCTCAAACTAGTATCAATGCTACTAGGTTACCATGTGATGATTACTTAGTGTACCAAATGGCCACTACTAGGATTATCAAGAGCAATACGTCATGTTTGAAGTGGTTGTACTTACGTTTTTATGATTAAGTACATTAATTAACTAAAAACATAAGGATAAATTGCATTGAAAGTAAAGTGCAAATAGTAAAGATTAAACTCTTCCAAGTACTGCAATGAATATCATAAATCTTAACTTTATTGTCATCCACATCAATGCATTTAGGTAAATGATGTTTGAATAAAGCTTAGTACAATCTATTTAATTCATACTGTAGGCACTCAAAATTATATATTACTTATTAAAAATGATATAAAGAAAAAATTTATTAGAAGGTATCAATTTAAGAATAAGCCTACAAATTTTATAAAGAGGGAATTTAAATGTGGGAATTGTGGTAAAGTTGATCATATAAAGAAAGATTGTACAACCCCTCCTAAAAAGAGCAAAGAGAGTAATGTATCAAAAAATGATAAAGATCCTTTTGCTTGAGAGGAAGATTTATATGTTGTGTCCTTTTCTAATAATGCTAATACGTATTCATGCTAAGTGGACTTGGGTGCATCTCATCATTAAAGTTCTCATGTTAATTAGTTTAGTGAGTCTACATCTTTTAATCTTAGAATGGTAAGATTGGGTAATGATGGTTTATGCAAAGTTGTAGGATATGAAAAGGTTAAGATGTAGTTTAATAGTAGAATAATTAAATCAATTCCCAATGTATGTCATGTTTTACCACTTATGAAAAACTTGTTGGCTATAAGTGAATTAAATGATGTAAGACTAAGTGTTATCTTTGGAGGTGGAAAATGTCAAATACTACATGGTTCGTCTCATTGGCTTTTGGAATAAAAAAAAGTAAAGTAAAATTGTATAAACTAGAAGCTAAGACATTAAAACAAAAATTGAGTGCATTTGTTGTTATTGATTTAAATTCAAGTATTGAATTATAGCATAAAAGAATGGGACATCTTGGTGAAAAAGGGCTTAAGGAACTTTACAAGCAAGGAAAATTTAAGTTTTCAAAAAATTCCTTAAATTTTTATCATCATTAGCTACATGGTAAACAGAGGCATCATAGTTTTTAGAAAAGTTATGCTAAATCTCTTCAGATATTAGAATTAATACATAGTGATGTATGTAAACTAGTTAAAGATATTAAAATAAGTTCCCTTGTAGGTGCTACATATTATGTTTCTTTTCTTGATGATTATTCTATAAAGAGTTGGATTTATTAATTAAGACATAAATTTGAGGTCTTCGGAAAATTTTAAAAACTTAAAGCTCTTATTGAGAATTAGGGAAGAAAAATAAAAATTCTCAAATTGACAATGGTGGTGAATTTTTCTCCAATGAATTTAATGTTTTTTTTTAAAGAACAAGGTATTCAAAGGTAAAAGACTTTCCTAAAGCCTCATGAACAAAATGGAGTAGCATAGCACTTCAATCGAACATTGATGGAATATGCCAAAGGTATACTCAATGACTCTAATCTTGATAAGCATTTTATAGGTGAAGCAACAATGATTACATCTTATCTTATCAATAGATCTCCTTCATTAACACTTAATGGAAAAATTCCATAGGAAGTTTAGAGTGTAGATCCATTAATTTAAATTATTTGAAGACTTTTTATTGTAAAGCTTATGTACATGTTCCAAAATTTGATAGGTCAAAATTAGAATCTAAGCCTCTTAAATATATTTTTCTTGGCTATGGACATAGTGTCAAAGCTTACAAGTTGTATAACCCAAAAACTAAAAGGGTTTTTTTATAGTTAAGATATCATCCTTGAAGAAAAAGATGGATATATGAAAGAGGAATCTTTAAATAACGTAACTCTTGTGTGTATACTTGTTGAAATTAATAATAAAATTTCTAAGGATTATTCTCCTTAGGCTAGGGATATTGAACCTAGCAAATATTATAGTGATAGCATGGTAGATGAAGAGGAATAACATGAATAGGGAGAAAATAGTTTTGGTAAAAATAAGCCATTAAGACATCCAATACATATAAGAAGATTACCATCTATTGATGCCAACATCACCCATGTTAGACATGGGTCCATGATCAACAAGTATAATCCCCTAGCATTGAGTACAAAGAAAGTTAATTTGTACAAGCATGTCTTGGGGCTTGACTCATAATGGTGAGCTAGTGGTGGTAGTTATGTTGCCATTCGATGATGACATGGACGTAACAACCTGGGTGGTGTAGAACGTGGATTATGTAATGGCTCAAGTGGTGGACATAACTGTCATAATAATGGTGGGAGTTATGTCCAGCTCAAGTGGTGGGTGTAAATGACAATAACAGCAGTGGAAGTTAAGAAGGTGGTGAATGACTTGATGGTCTCAAGAATTACGAAAGTTGTGTAATGACCCAAGTGGTGGGCATAACCAATGTGGGACGGTGGCATTTAAACACCCAGATGAGTAGCTATAAAGGTGGTGGATGAGTAAACATTGAGAAGAGGGAGACGTAGATGGCCTCTTTTCTCTCACACATCAGGGGCCAACCTCTGTCTCATTAAAGCCAGCCTCTCTCTCACACATTAGGAGCTAGCCTCTCTCTCATTAGTGCTTACCTATCTCTCATCAAGGTCCAACCTCTCCTCTCTCAAGTGATGCATGTGGTAGACAAAACAATGTGTGTGCTAGGAAATAGAGGTTATGAACGACATGTTTGTAGCAGGTAGAATAGATAGTAGTGACATCTCTCTTTCTCTCTCTCTCTCCCTCTTTTAGTAGTGCTAAGGTAGTGTCAGAGAACAAGGGATCAGTAGACAACCTCCCTCTCTCTATAGATCCAAATCAGAAACTATAGCAAGGTTCTCTCTTCTTCCTCTCTTTGGCAATGGTAAAGTTACAACAAGCATCCTCCTTGGGTTTTTTTCCACCAATGGTAGGTTGTGTGGTAGGTGATAGTGAGGCACATGATAGTGGAACATTGGACAGATCTCTCTCTCCTTTTTCTTTTTGGATGACATGTGGGATAGTGGCTATAAGTGTGCATAGTAGCATACAACAAGTGACTCACTGTGATAGTTCCTGACCAAGAAATCTCTTCTTCTCGGTGACTTTCCTGTTTTATTTTTCTTTCTCCTCATTCACCAATAGTAGAAGACACCAACAAGCAGTCTCTCTCGATGGTGTAGGATCTAACTTCTTCTCTGTCCCTCTTTAGGTAGTGGTCGCGATCTTCCTACTCAATAGTGGATATCATTGGCAGCAATGGACCAACAACATTAGTGGTACTAGGGAAAATTTAAATTTTCTTGCTATCTATTATGCTTTCATGAAGTCTTGAATTTCAAGATAGTTGTTCAATTTGAATTCTGCCAACTTTGCAGTTTAATTTACTTTATTTTGAAGCATCACATGGCCCTCTCTAGCTAAGACTATTTTTGAGTTTCCATACCCATACAGGAGGTGCCCTAGGTAGTTGTCTCCTCAAAGGAGTTTTTCTTCCCCATGTGTTGGTGTAAGCAAAATTTATGCATCAACACCTTTTTGGTGCTAGAAGGAGGGCATTACTGAAATCTTGAACCTTATTCTCCCAGTTCTGATCTTGGAAATCTTTACTTGAATCCTAACTTTATCCTCTATCTTCTACGTTTTATTTTAAAATTTCTATGGTTATGTTGTTCCTTGCACTTGCATGTAATTTTTAGTTTGGGGGCTAAGTGTTGATGCCAACATCGCCCATGCTAGGCATGGGGCCATGATCAATAAGTATAATCCCTTGGCATTGAGCACAAAGAAAGTTCATTTGTAAAATCATGTCTTGGGGCCCAATTTATAATGGTGAGCTTGTGGCAGCAATTACGTTGTCGTGCAATGATGACATGGATGTAACAACCTAGGTGGTGTAGAACGTGGGTTACACAATGGCTTGAGTGGTGGACATAACCATCATAATAATGGTGGGAGTTATTTCCAACTTGAGTGATGGGCATAACTAACAGTGATGGTTGTGGAAGTTACAAAGTTGGTTGATGGGACACGATATTGCATGGGCTATGATATTGTGTACACGATATCGCATTCGCCGCGATATCGCCTCTTCCCCTGTGATATTACGTACGCGATATTGCAGCATGCTACCAATTCTATAAATAAGAGGTGGCTCTTCCTTGTTTCTCCATCTAGATCTAGACCTTATCCAAACTCTTGCAGTTTTTCCATTCTAGAGTTAGAGTAATTTCCATGTGCCTGCAATAGAAGTCCCAAAGTGAACGGATCTTTATTCAAGCAAATATTGTACCTGAGCACAAGTTTGTGTAAGAAAATAAAGATGAAATTTTGGATAAACCTTGCAGTGCAGGGACTAAGCTAAATAGGACTTTAATTATTGTTAATGTTTAAATGCTTTATTAGTTAATTAAATCTCTCTCAACCCTTAACTCCTAGTTAAGTGCATTAGTATGACCACTTCAAGCACGTGCGTTATGCTTGGTAATCCTAGCAACGAATAGCATTTGGTAATCCCAAAAAGTTGCATTGGTTCAGGGTGTGAATAGTAAGTGGGACGGATACTGATGGTAGGCATTAGAACTTAGTTAGTTAAAGTTAGTTACTTAGTCTCTTCACCCTTTCCTCTCCTAGCATAGGTGATAAAACATAAAAGATATAAATATCAAATACCTCAGACTTACTTAACCATACAACCGTGACAAATACAAGTAAGTCTAGAAAGACAATGAACAATTAACCTTAGGTGTTCCATAAGGCGTGTAGGCACTTAGTCTACGGAGTTCGACCGGATCGCATGTGTAATGCTTGTATTCATATGGTTGAGTGTAGGGGTACCTCACCACTCATCAATGGCACCGTTGTCGGGGACTAAGTTGTTTGTGTGCTAAGTAGAACATAGGAAATCATCCACATCATTGGGAATCTTAAACAAACCCTTAGGGTTAATCAGAAGAAAATTTAAACAATGGTCAATAGCACACTGACAAGATAACAATGTCTTCTTCTTCTCATAAAGGCACTTCACCACCTAGGGATCACACAAGAGATAGTCAGTGGTCTAACACATGTTACCAAGAACCGCCAGTTCCTCAATAGTATCGGGTAGTGTATACTCAGCATGATGAGTATGTACCTGATTTTACCTTTATCCTCCATCAGGATGAACAACTATGTTGGCGAGACTTGCAAGGTAACATAGTGTTACCCCCAGATCGGGCAGTTCCTAACATGCTCCTTCATGCTCTTACATAGATAGACATGACGTAGCTATACACTGAATACATTGCAAAAGATTATGACACAAGGGATTACCATCCCACAGTGGCACAACGTTTAAGGGACTTGAGGTAGGAGTGCTACTATACATCATTGAAGGACATGGGGGTCCTGCACGTCCTAAGTGAAATTGGAGATGGTGAACCAGTTATAACAGGTTCTCCATCAAATGATGTTCCCCCTCCTAACGATGGTGAGGAGGTGGGGTATCAGAACCTACACTCCATGATTCACAATCTTGGCTCAAATCCCCATGAACACCAAGTGTTCACTGAGGGAACAAAAACACATGACAAGGACAGGCATTCGAATCGTCATCACGATCAGGGCTGTAGCCATCAAAGAGAAGGTAAGAAACATCATCATGGCGATGGTTCCTCTTCTTCTTCCCCTTCATCACATCATTCACCCTCTCCTTCCACATTAGGACGTAGTTACAAAGAGCACAACGGTGAGGATAAGGGTAAGCAAAATGAGAGACCTTGACAAGAGAGTTGAGAGCGAGGACGAGGGCATTCGAGAGAATCAAGGCATGAAAGAAGGAAAAGTAGGGAACCACGTAGGCATCATAGACTTCATGAAAGAGATGATCATGATGAACCCCTACTTGCCACCCGAAGTATGTTAGATATTATAGAGGCCGTTAGAATACCTACAAGGCACCAAAAAGATAGTCGGATCAAGAGACTAGACATGAATAATATCCCATGATTCGAAGGGGGATACAATGCTAATCCACAAAACCACTTACATGCATTCCACGATGCCTATGCCTTGTAGAATATTAAGAACAAGTGGAAAAAGTTAAATTTTTTTCCTAGGACATTCATAAAAGAAGAAGAAAGTTGGTATCGGTCTTTAGAGCTTGAAACTATTAAGAGGTGGAGTACAATGCTAGAATTGTTTAACGATAAATACCAAACATACTCCAGAGTATCCAACTTGCGTAAGCAGATCCAAGGATGGAAGCAGGGTAATCACGAACCCTTGGATGCTACATGGGTTGATAGTATGCATTGCTACATCATTGCCTCGGCCATGGTTACGCATAATGGGATCAACTCCGCCACCTCGTAGATGGGCTAAGACATGAAACCAGGAGAACATTTGGGACATATGCCCAAGGGAGATTATCTGAACTTAGGTCCCATGAAGTTCATATATTTTTGGAGCAAGTAGCTAAAGAAGAAGGGGAGCCACGGAAAAGAGAAAGCATGGAAGAGTACAACCGTGATCCTTCCCTCCAAAAGAGGGGAGTAAGATTCTATGAGGAAGAGGATGAGTCACCACTCAAAGAGTTGGTGAATAGAAAAACCTTGCCACTTCATAAGCTAACAACGGAAGTTTTGACTAAGGTAGATGAAATATGGAGCTCCTTTGATAGTGAAATTGAAACTGTCTAAAAATTGTAGAGGAATCTAAGGAGGAGCGAAGTAGTGATCATGATAAGAAAAAGCGCAGAGATTCAGACCATGCACATAACAAGGGTAAGGGAAAAATGACTATCACTGATGAGGTTTTGGATTTGGATATAGACAATGACGGTGGATGTGAGATCTACCAATATGACCATCCTAAGGGATGTTGCCCAATAATCTCACATCTGCAAGAGTTCGAGGTGTATGCACTCAACCCAAGACTTAACAGACGGTAAGCACCCCGAAGGTTACCTTATCCCCAAGGTAACCCGAGGCAATTCCACCAACTGTTAACATATTATCCAAGTGGAAATCCTCCACAACCTATCGAGCAACACCAGCAATGGCAATACCCACAGTCATGGGGGATGCCACCGCATAGACAACAATACCCTTACTAGCAACTAGACCCATATGGCTACTACATGCAACAGCCAGTTTCTCCAAGTGACTCTATGGATCACACAACCCCACAACATCACTACCAAGTTTGGGAGTATTTTAGGACTCCTTCTTCTCTGGGAGATACACCACATACATACCATCCTCTGAATCCATCTGCCACTCTTATGCCGGTAGCTCCACCACCA
Source organism: Gnetum montanum (assembly GCA_015680685.1). Taxonomy (NCBI): domain Eukaryota; kingdom Viridiplantae; phylum Streptophyta; class Gnetopsida; order Gnetales; family Gnetaceae; genus Gnetum; species Gnetum montanum. The sequence goes on from MNCI01021399.1 coordinate 102,065, forward strand.
ACCGCTCCAACAATGCAAATAGTATATCCCACTCAACCGCAATAACCCAATGTCGTGAGGGCTTCAAATACCCAAGTCTTAGTTGGTTCTGAAAATTTTATGCCAAAAAGACCTTTCTTCAGAACTAACAATCAAACTAAGCCCTCACCCTCACAAGCGATTGAACATCTAAAATACCTTTGTACCAAATAATGTTTCAAGATCTTCTTTGACCCAAAAGTCAAGCCCAATGCACATGGTTATGTTAACACATACCGTCATGAATTGGATTAAGGTGGGCCACCTTCCTAAGAAATTATTCGACCCTGGAAGTCCCCTAATTTATCTCCAAGTCACTGGGAATGAACCTTGTAAAGCTCTTCTAGACTCAGGTTCTAGAGTCAACCTAATATCGCAACAGATGTATAAAGCCTAGAACCTACCTCCATTAAGGAAGAGTAACATTCAACTTGAGCTGGCCGACCAGTCCATCATTGTCCCCTTGGGACTATTGGAGGACATCGTCACCACCGTTTATGGGTGATCATACCTAGTGGATTTCCTAGTAATACAAGTAACTAACAGCTAGGGGAACTTCCCAATAATAATGGGAAGAGTGTGGCTAACTATGATAGATGCACACTGATGAGTGGCGAGGTACCCCTACACTTAACCATAAAAATATGAGTGTAACACACGTGATCCAGTTGAACTCCGCAGACTAAGTGCCTACATGCCTCATGGAACACTTCAGGTTAATTATTCATTGTCTTCCCAGACTTGTATTTTTCATGATGTATGGTTAAGTAAGTCTGAGGTATATGATTTTTATAGCTTTTTTGATTTTATCTCCTATGCTATTGAGGTGAAGCGTTGAAGAAAATAATTAACTAAATCTAACTAACTAACTAAGCCTTAATTAACCTAGCGTCAACATCCATTCCCACTTACCATTCACACCCTGAACCAATGCAACTGTGGTTACCAAACACTAATTGTTGTTGGGATCACCATGCATAACGCATGTGCTCGAAGCGGTCGTACTGAGGCACTTAGCTAGGAGAGAAGGGTTGAAAAAGATTTAATTCCTAATAAAGCATTTAAATGGAAAATAGTAAATAACAATAAATAAAATCCTAATTGGCCTATTCCATGCACTGCAAGGTTTATCCAAGAAGTTCATCTTTATTTCTGTACACAAACTTGTGTTCAAGTACAATGTTTGCTCGAATAAAGATCATTCACTTTGGAGTTCCTATTGCAGGCACATGGAAAATATTCTATCTCTGGATGGATCAAACTGCCAGAGTTTCACTATGGTCTAACCTAGGATGGAAAATAAGGAAGAGTTGCCTCTTATTTATAGACTTTGCAGCGCACTGCGATATTACATATGCAATATCGCAGGGGACAACGCGATACCGCGTACGTGATATTGTATGGGATGCGATATCGCATACGCAATATCGCGGCCCATGCAATATCACATCCCATGATACCCCCATGACTAAATGAAAACTCATCCTTGAGTTCCTTACAATAATATCAGGAAGGTATGGGATTATTGACTCAAATGAAACTAATGGGATGACATGTGAACGGATCATCATTACAAGACAAGATAAAATTGGTGTTCATGACAACAAAAGTGAAAACCTTATTACATTGACATCAGGCCTTATTTGGCGGCTGAGAAAGAGAGAGAGAAAGAAGTTTTGCTGCTGCCAATGCCAAGATTGTGTCTTCCGTTCTCCATTTCGAAGTGCACCATCAGTCTTGCTCCTTGCATAGCTACTTCTAGCACTACTCCATTCCAAATGTTCCTTCCAGATCCCCTTCATTGTTGTATGATTGCCATCTACACACACAACACAATCTTATATTAGCAAGGGTAAATGAATTTCAATGTAGGTGATACCTTGCTTCGGTGAAAGGTCTATTGGCTAGGTTGTGGTATGGCTGATTGTGGGTCTGGAGGTATAATATTCATGACTACCGAAGGTGTAGCGCTTAGGAGAAAATCAAAAAAAATTGGGTCCCATATGCCCATGAATAATTGTGAACCTCCGGTAGTAATAGGATGAAGAAAGAAAAAGGAACAAGAAAGATAGATAAAAAGAGACAACTAGAACATCGATGAAATGGATGTCAAGATGGAAATGAACAAAATAAAATTAATTGCAAAAATGTTAAGGGAAAGAATTTAACTGATGCACCAAATAGGAATGTCAGTGGGGCCTCCCCAAAATAGGCTCATGACCTTAATGCCCTGACAAACCCACATGCAAAGAGTTCGTAGGCTCTAGGAACGTCATTTGGAACAAGAGTTAAAGTCTTAATCATAAGAATTTACCAAAAATAAAATAATGCATCTACTAAAATATACACTAATGATACAACCGGCAATGAGGTGAATAATAGAGAGAAGGATGGAGAGAAGAGAATGGAATGGAATCCCAAGAACAAAGTGGTGTACAGCCCCTTGTGTGTTGCATGATTAATGTGACTTAGCAGATCTCATTCCAACTCCAGCCTCAAACAAACCACTTCCAGTGACTTTGCATTAATGCATTCGGCCAAACCATCCTCTTGAATAACAAGAATTCCTTCACCCAAGAGCCACCACCATTCCGAGGAAACAAGGAGGAGAGAGTGGGAAGCCAGAAGGGCCTTAGTTAGAGGGAACATTTTATTTTGAGTTCCATAACCATTGCTTGTAGCCCAAGGGATTATTTTGTCTAAGGGGTGTGCTTTGAATTCTCACTTTTCTTTTTTTTTATTTTTTCTTTATTTTTTCTTTATTTTTTCCTTTTTTTATCCTTTTTTTTTGTTTTTGTGTTTTGTGTTTTTATGCGTGAGAGCCACACCATGCAAAGACTTCTTATTTTTATTTTCTCAGCTTCCAATAATTGGGTAATGTCGAAATGGCAAGAAAGCTCAAGAAGAAAACATCCAAGCACCCAAGAGAATGGCCAACACGAATGCATCAAGTTCCCTTGAAGCCACACCCTTTTCAAGTCTTGAGTCCTTCCTTAGTTTGAGAAATACCCAGTCACTGATTCATTAGAGCTCTTATTAAGAAAGAGACTGTACATTTCCAAGTCGAGAGAGACCAAAGAACTAGTGGATGAATGGATGAAGTGAACTCATTGCCTGCTATATCAAAAGAACATACCTTAGTATCAACATCATGACTTAAAGGTAAAAACCAAACATTAGCAATCAATATGAACATAGTTCATACCATCATGAAGAACACTTATTGGGTGACAAACTTACATAGTGGATAACACACACACACACACACACAATGAAAAAGGATAACAATGTTGTAAAACAAAAACAAGAAAATTTAAAGAAATTTTTAAAACAAAAATGTGTAAAATAAAAACGTGTAAGACAAAAATGTGTAAAACAAAAACTTGTAAACAAAAATGTGTAAGACAAAAATGTGTAAGACAAAAACTTGTAAAACAAAAACGTGTAAAACAAAAATGTGTAAGAAAAAAACTAAAAAGAACTAAAGGCCCCAAATGATTAGCATAAGTGGCCATCTCCCCCATGATTGAATGGAAAGGGAGAGATCTGAAATAATGAATGCCTGTTTGAATTTCTTAGAAGTGTCCAACTTCTCCTAGTTGATGTTCTTAGATTAAGGGATGGAAGTTGGCGACGCTCATATTCCAAGGTATCTATGCCTTCGTTGTTGGCATGGGTTACTTCCTCAGTTTGTTCCATGCATATTTGTTGGTTGCTCTTTCGACTAGCTGTCAACCATGTGGTGTTTGTGTGGTTGCTACATACAGGCATCTTTGTCTCACAGTTTCAAAGGCACACCTGTTGCATGGAGGAGCTGTTGAGCATTTCTCCATGTCATTACCCAATGAATCACTGTATGTGATGCATGGAACTTTCTTCTTCTCAATATTTCCATAAATATTTACCTTAGATATCTCCAAGGAAAGATCATGAATCCCTAGGCATGCATCTATTATGCTCAACCATGCCCTTCCCATTATAATTGGGAAGTACCCTTTGTTGTTGTTAACTTCTATCACTAGGAAATCGGCTGGGTAGGACTAACCACACATAGTGGTAAAAATGTCCTCCACCAATCCCAAGGGAATGGTGATGGACTGATCTACCTGCTCTAGTTGGATGTTTCTCTTTTTAAGTTGGGACAGGTTCCAGGCTTGATACATTTCTCGTGAAACTAAGTTCACTCCAGAACCTAAGTCAAGAAGAGCCTTATGTGGTCCATTCTCAGCAACTTGGAGGTAGATTAAGGGACTCCTAGGGTTAGATAGTTTCTTGGGAAGGTGGCCTACCTTGATCCAGTTAGTTATGGTATGGGTTAACATAATCGTATGCGTTAAGCACTAATGTTGGACTGAAGGGTGCTTCGAAGCCTTATGTGTCAGAGGAGTGATCACAGAATCAATGGCTTGTTGTTGTGAGAGCTTGTCTAGGCTTTTGGTTCTGAAGAAGGGTCTTCTTTTTTTATGGCTATCAGAACTAGCAGTGGGTTGAATGTTTACAGCTCTCGTAGCATTTCGTTGTTGCGGTTGAGTGGGGAGTTCCCCTTGCATTGTTGAAGCAGGAGGTATGGGAACTATAGGTGGAAGAGGTGCGAATGGAGTAGGAGGATGGTATGGGTATGGAGTGTCTCCCAGATGAAAAGGAGTTCTTCTGAAGTACTCCTGAACTTGGTAGTGATGTTAGGGAGTTATGTGACCCATGGAGTCACTTGGAGAAATAGGTTGCTACACGTAATATCCATATGGGTCTGGCTGCCGGTAAGGGTACTAATGTTTCGACGGTGGCATCCCCCATGACTATGGGTATTTCCATTGCTGATGTTGTCTGATGGGTTGTGGTCAAGTTCCACTTGGATAGTACGTCAACGGTTGGTGGAACTGTCTTGGGTTACCTTGGGGATAAGGTAACCTTCAGGGTGTCTACTGTTTATTGAGTCTCAGGTTGAGTGCATACACCCCGGACTCTTGTAGATGTGAGATGATTGGACAACATCCCTTAGGATGGTCATATTGGCAGATCTCACATCCACCATCATCATCTGTGTTCGAAACCACAACCACATTAGAGATAGTTATTTTCCCCTTACCCTTGTCACGTGTAGGGCCTGAATGTCTCCGCTTTGTCTTATTCTTGTCACTACTTCGTTCCTCCTTAGACTCCTCTATGATTTTCAGGACAGTCTCAATTTTATTATCTAAGGAGCTCCATACTTCATCTACCTTAGCCGATACTTCCATTGTTAGCTTGTAAAGTGACAAGGTTTTTCTATTCACCAACTCTTCTAGTGGTGACTCATCCTCTTCATCGCAAAATCTCACTCCCTTATTTCGAAGAGAGGGATCACGGTTGTATTCTTCTGCACTTTCCCTTTTCTGTAGCTCCCCTTCTTCTTTGGCTACTTGTTCCAACAAGCAATGAATCTCATGGGATCTAAGTTCTAATAATCTCCCTTGGGCATAAGTCCCAAGGGTTCTCCTAGTTTCATACCTTAACCCATCTACGATGTGGCAAAGTTGATCCTACTGCGCGTATCCATGGCCTAGGCAATGATGTAACAATGTGTAGTAGCATTCCATGGAAGCATCCAAGGGTTCATGAGTACCTTGCTTCCATCCTTGGATCTGCTTACACAAATTATACACTCTGGAGTACATCTGATACTTATCGTTGAAGAGTTCTAACATCGTACTCCACCTCTTGATGGTTTCCAGCTCTAAGGACTAGTACCAACTCTCTGCTTCTTTGATGAGTGTCTTGGAAAACAACTTTAGTTTTTGCCACTCATTTTCTATGTTTTGTAAGGCATAAGCATCGTGGAATGCCTATAAATGATTTTGCAGATCTGGGTTGTATCCCCCTTTGAAGCATGTGATATTGTTCATGTTAAAGTGCTTAATCCGACTATCTTTTAAATGCCTTTTTGGTATTCTCACTACCTCCATTATATCTAGCATGCTTTGGGTGGCAAGTAGGGGTTCGTCATGATCATCTCTTTCATGACGTCTATGATGTCTTCATTGTTTCCTACTTTTCCTTCTTTCATGCCCTTGTCCTCTCTCTTGAATTTCTCATCAAGGTCTCTCATTTTGCCTACCTCTATCCTCACCGTTGTGCTCTTTATGACTGCGCCCAAATGTGGAAGGAGAGGGTGAATGATGTGAAGAAGGGAAAGAAGAAGGAGAACCATTGCCATGTCGATGTTTCTTACCTTCTCTTCTGTGGCTTCAGCCCCGATCATGATGACGATCTGAGTGCCCTTCTTTGTCATGTGTTGTTGTTCCCTCAGTGAATAGTTGGTGTTCATGGGGATCAGAACTAGGGTCATGTATCGTGGAGCGTAGGTTCTGATATCCCACCTCCTCACTATCATTAGGAGGAGAAACATATTTTGATAGAGAACCCATTATAACTGGTTCACCATCTCTAATTTCACTTAGGACGTGTAGGACCTCTTTGCCCTTCAACAGTGTATGTTGGCTCTCTTGCCTTGAGTACCTCATACATTGTAAAGCTATGGGATGTTTATCCCTCATGTCAAACTCTACCACAACGTATTCAACATAGAGTTGAGTCATGCCAATCTGTGCCAAAGCACGGAGGAGCATGTTGGGGATTGCACGATTTGGAGGTAACACTATGTTACCTTGCAAATCTCTCCAGTGCATCTATTTATCCTCATGAAGGATAAAAGTAAAATTGGAAATATACTCATTAGGATGAGTATATTCCACCCTATATTGTTAAGGAACTGGCGGATTTAGGTTATGTGTTTTTGATTGTCGACTGTCTCTAGTATTGTCCCTAGGTGGTGTAATGCTCTTGTGAGAAGAAGACATCTTAGTTTAATTCGGTATGCTAATTAATTATTAAATAATTTTTTTTGTTTAATTAACCCTAAGGTTCATTTAAGCTCCCAACAATGTGAATGATATCTTATGTTCTACTTAGCGCACAAACACTTAGTCCTCAGCAACAGCGCTAATGATGAGTGGCAAGGTACCCCTACACTCAACCATATGAATACGAGTGTAACATGCATGATCCGGTTGAACTCCATAGACTAAGTGCCTACACACCTCATGAAAAACTTAAGGTTAATTATTCGTTGTCTTCCTAGACTTACTTGTATTTGTCATGGTGTATGGTTAAGTAAGTCTAAGGTATATGATTTTTATAGCTTTTTCTGTTTTATCTCCTATGCCATTGAGATGAAGTGTTGAAGAGAATAATTAACTAACTCTAACTAACTAACTAAGCCTTAATTAACCTAGCGTCAGCATCTGTTCCCACTTACCATTCACACCCTAAACCGATGCAACTATGGTTACCAAATGCTAATCGTTGCTGGGATCACCACACGTAATGCATGTGCTCGAAGCAATCGTACTGAGGCACTTAACTAGGAAAGAAGGGTTGAAAAAGATTTAATTCCTAATAAAGCATTTAAATGGAAAATAATAAATAATAATAAATAAAATCCTAATTAGCCTATTCCATGCACTACAAGGTTTATCCAAGAAGTTCATCTTTATTTCCGTACACAAACTTGTGTTCAGGTACAATGTTTGCTCAAATAAAGATTCGTTCACTTTAGAGTTTCTACTACGGGCACATGGAAAATATTCTATCTCTAGAGGGATCAAACTGCTAGAGTTTCACTACGGTCTAGCCTAGGATGGAAAACAAGGGAGAGTTGCCTCTTATTTATAGACTTTTTAGTGCACTGCGATATTGCGTACGCGATATCACAGGGGACGACGAGATATCACGTATGCGATATCGTGGCCCATGTGACATCACATCCCATCACACACCTAGGCATCTGTGATCTTTCCCTAGAAATATGCAAGAAAAATACTTTCAAAAAGATCGAGAAGAAGAAAGTTCCATGCATTGCAGATAGTGACACAGGGTGCCATTGTATGCAGAAATCATGGGTTATGCGAAGTTTAGCATTACCTACATGCAATCAGTGTGCACAAGAAATTAATATACAAAAGTGCCTGTATGTAGTAGCCACATGATAGGAAGACACCCAGTGGCTGATGGCTAATCAAGAGAGCAACTCGATAGCATGCATGGAACTAACTAAGGGGATAACTAGTGCTTACGTTGAAATCATAGACACACTTGAGCAAGTTCGTTCCCAAGTTCGTTCCCAAATTTCGGCCCTTAACTTATGGGACAAACTTTTATCAAGCCCTAGACCAATTGGAGCAAGTATTGAAATGATGCATTGAAACCAACCTAAAGCACATTTGGTAGAAAAGCCATTTGATGGTTCAAGAGGGCCTAGTACTAGGGCATAAGATTTCACAGTCAGGAATAGAGGTAGACCTAGAAAAAGTTAAAGTCACCCAAGGAATCACCTGACAACTAGAAACTATCAAAGACATTTGGTCATTCCTTGGACACACTAGCTACTATAGGAGATTCATTGAGAACTTCTCCAAGATTGTCAAACCATTGGTAGAATTAACGAAAAAGGATGCACCATTTGAATGGACTAGGGAATGTGAATGAGCATTCCAAACTCTAAAATAAAGACTTGTGGAAAATCCTATTCTACAAGCCCCTGACTGGTCCAAGCCATTCCATATAATGACTGACGCATCCAATTATGCTTTAGGAGTCGTACTAACATAGTTAGATGAACAAAAATGCCCTTATTACATCCACTGTGCGAGTAAGAGTATTGTTGGTGCACAACTCAACTACACGACTACAGAAAAGGATCTAATGGTTGTAGTGTTTGCACTGGACAAATTTAGGCACTATGTGTTAGGCTACAAAGTGTACATTTATACAGATCATAGTGCAATTAGGTTCCTCATGAACAAACCAACGGTTAGCCCTCGTATTACACATTGGTTGGTAATCCTTCAGGAGTTCAATCTAACGATAGTAGATTGGAAAGGCACCGAGAACATAGTTGCAGATCAGTTATCTCGGTTGCACTAGGACAACACAGAGGATGAATATGCCATAATTGATCATTTTCCTGATGAAACCCTCTTTGCCGATGTAGTGAATAACCAACCCATGAGCACAAATTGGTATAGTAGCATTCTCACTTATCTCCTTTCCCAAAAAACACCACAGGGGATGGACTTTAGGAAGAAGCAATAGTTTCTTCACAAAACTAAGTACTTCATGGAGATCAAAGGAAAACTCTACAAAGTTTGTCCTAACGGCTTGGTTCGATGGTGTGTACTTAATGTGGACCAATTAAGAGTTCTCCAGGACACTCATGATGGCCCTTGTGGGGGTCACTATGCATGGAGGTGAACAACTATCAAGATCCTGCTTGTAGGATATTACTAGCCAACACTATTTCAGGATGTCCATCATTTTATCCAATCCTGTGAACACTATCAACGTGATGCTGGAATGACTACTAGAATGGAGGGTTCACAATAATGAATAAAACCCTTGGAACCCTTCGACATCTAGGGAATAGACTTTATGAGGCCCATTACACCAATGTCCAATGGAAAAGCTTATATCATTTTTGTTGTTGACTACCTAACAAAATGGGCCGAAGTAGCTACTGCAACAAATTGCACATCGTCTACAGCTACACGATTTGTACAACAACAAGTCGTTAATAAGTTTGGTGTGCCATGTGCACTTATCTCAGATAATAGAATACATTTCACGAGTGCAACCTTTTGAAAATTAATGCAATTCTTAGGGGTTGAACATAAATTGACCACACCTTATCACCCCCCCAAGCTAATGGCCAAGCCGAGGTCACTAATCGGGAGATTACTCGAATATTAACAAGGACAATTAGCAAATATAGGTGAGATTGGAGCACTAAACTGAATGATGCTCTTTGGGCATACCACTCCACTTGTAAACTCCCTATAGGCTACTCTCCCTATGAGTTAGTGTACGAGAAACTCCTAAAGCTTCCAATTCAAACTGAGCTCCATACACTGTCCATGGCATGTGACCTCCACCTTGACCTTGATCTAGCACAAAAACAAAGATTGGCAACTTTAAATATGCTAGAAAAGAATCGATTGGTTGCCCTATCATCAAACGAGATACACAAGGCACATAACAAGCAATGTCATGACTTAAGAATTTGAAAGGTTAGGTACCAACCAGGAGATAAGGTCCTTTATTGGAACCCCACGCATGTACCACAACACACAAAATTTTAAACATTGTGGGAAGGACCTTACATTATTCATACAACCTTTCCCTTGAGAGCCATGACAATATATAAGCCTAAAAGCCCTAATAAGAGATTACTGGTCAATGTACAACAAACAAAACCTTTCCATGAACTAAGAACAGCCAGTGCAAATTACACCTCTAATAGTGGACGATCATGCTTGTTATTTCGAATCTCTCCCTCCCACTTCAGTCATGGGCGAGATGGCCACCGATGCTAATCATTTGAGACCCTCAGTTTCTTTTAAGTTTTTGTTTTACACATTTCTGTTTTGCACATTTTTGTTTTACAAATTTCTTTAGCTTTTCTTATTTTTGTTTTACAACATCGTTCATACTTTTTCTTTTATTTGTGTGTATGTGTGTGTCTTATCCATTTTATTAGGTTTGTCACCTAATAAGTGCTCTTAATGATGGTATGAATTATTTTTTATCAGTTGCTAATGTTTGGTTTTTACCTTTAAGATTATGATGTTGATACTAAGGTATGGTTCTTTTGATATGACAGGAAATGAGTCCACTTCATCCATACATCCACAAATTTCTATGGTCTCTCTTGGCTTGGAACTATACAGTCCTTTTCTCAATAAGAACTATAACGAATCAGTGACAGGGAATTTCTCAAACTAAGGAAGGACTCAAGGATTGAAAAGGGTGTGACTTCAAGGGAACTTGATGCATTTGTGTTGGCCATTCTCTTGAGTGCTTGGATGCTTTCTTCTTGAGTTCTCTTACCGTTTCGACGTTACCCAATTATCGGAAAGCTGAGTAAATAAAAATAACAAAATCTTTGCATGGTGTGGTTCTCACGTATAAACATTAAAAAAAACCCCTTAGAAGAAATAAATATTTGGGCTACAAGCACTGGTTATGAAACTAAAATAAACATGTTCTCTCTAACTAAGGCCCTGCTCGCTTCCTACATTCTTAACTTTCATTTCGTCGAAATGGTGGTGGCTCTTTGGAGAAGGCATTCTTGTTACTTCAAATGGATGGATTAGCCAAATGTATCAATGCAAAATCACTAGATGTGGTTTGTTTGAGGATGAATTTGGAATGGGATATACTAAGTCACATTAATCATTAAATACACAAGGGGCTATACACCCCCTTGTTCTTGAGATTCCATTCCATCCTCTTCTTTCCATCAATCTTTCTCCATTGTCCACCTCATTGTCAGTTGTATCAGTAGTCTATATTTTGGTTGATGCATTCTTTTCTTGTTGGTAAATTCTTATGGTTAAGACTTTAACTCTTGTTTCCAAATGACATTCCTAGAGCCTACAGACTCTTTGAATGTGGGATTGTCAGGGCATTAAGGGCATAAGCCTGCTTTGGGGAGGACCCACTGGCATTCCTATTTGGTGCACCAGTTAAATTATTTTCCTTAACATTTTTTGCATTCAACTCTATTTTGTTCATTTCCATATTGATATCCCTTACAGTTGTCTCTTTTTCTCCATATTTCTTATTCCTTTTCTTTCTCCATTCTATCGCTACCGGAGGTTCACTCTTAGTCATGGGGATCCTTACCCAATTTTTTAGATTTTCTACTAACCCCTACACCCTTAGTAGTTACCAATATTATATCTCCAAAATCCGCAATCAGCCATACCACAACTCAGCCAATGGACCTTTTCACCGAAGCAAGGTATCAACTGCATTGTGATTCATTTACCCTTGCTAATATAAGACTGTGTTGTGTGTGCAGATGACAATCATACCACAATGGATCGGACCTAGAGGGAACACTTGGAATGGATCGGTGCTAAAGTAGTTATGCAAGGAATGAGATCGATGGCACGCTTACGAATAGACAACGAAAGGCACAATCTTAGTGTTGGTAGCAGCAGACTTCTTCTCTCTTCTCTCTTCTCTCTCAGCTACCAAATAAGGCCTAATGTCAAATGTATAAAGTATTCACTCTTGTTGTCATGAACACCAGTCTTGTCATGTTCTGTAATGACGATCCGTTCACATGTTGTCCCATTCACCATTAGTTTCATTCAATTTAATAACCCCATACCTTCCCAATATTTTGTAAGGAACTCGAGGATGAGTTTTTATTTAGTCATGGTGGTATGATGGGACGCGATATCACATGGGCCACAATATCGCGTACGCCATATCGCATCCCCCACGATATCGCGTCTTCCCCTACAATATCGTGTACGCGATATCGCAGTGCACCACCAAATCTATAAATAAGAGGCGACTCTCCCTTTTTTCTCCATCTAGATCTAGACCTTAGCCAAACTCTTGCAATTTTTCCATTCCAGAGTTAGAGTAATTTCCATGTGCCCGAAGTAGGAGTCCCAAAGTAAATGGATCTTTATTCGAGCAAATATTGTACCTAAGCGCAAGTTTGTGTATGGAAATAAAGAAAAACTTTTGGATAAACCTTGCAGTGCATGGACTAAGATAAATAGAACTTTAATTATTGTTAATGTTTAAATGATTTATTAGTTAATTAAATCTCTCTCAACCCTTAACTCCTAGTTAAGTGCATTCAATACGATCACTTCAAGAACTTGCGTTACGCTAGGTAATCCCAGCAACGAATAGCATTTGGTAATCCCAGAAGGTTGCATTGGTTCAGGGTGTAAACGGTATGTGGGATGGATACTGATGCTAGGCATTAGAACTTAGTTAGTTAAAGTTAGTTACTTAGTCTCTTCACCCTTTCCTCTCCTAGCGTAGGTGATAAAACATAAAAGATATAAAAATCACATACCTCAAACTTACTTAACCATACAACCGTGACACATACAAGTAAGTTTGGAAAGACAATGAATGATTAACATTAGGTGTTCCATAAGGCGTGTAGGCACTTAGTCTACGGAGTTCGACCAAATCGTGCATGTAATGCTTGTATTCATATGGTTGAGTGTAGGGGTACCTCGCCACTCATCAGTGGTGGATGACTTGGTGGTCTCGGGCATTACAGAAGTTGTGTAATGACCCAAGTGGTGGGCATAACCAAGATGGGGCATTGGCATTTAAACACTTAGATGAGCAACTATAAAGGTGGTGGATGAGTGAACATTGAGGAGAGGGGGAAGTGGGTGGCCTCCTTTCTCTCTCACATTGGAGGCCAACCTTTCTCTCATTAGAGCTAGCCTCTCTCTCACATTGGGAGCCAACCTCTCTCTCATTGTGGCCTACCTCTCTTTCATCAAGGTCCAACCTCTCCTCTCTCTAGTGATGCATGTGGTAGACAAAACAACGTGTGCACTAGGAAATAGAGGTTGTGAATGACATATCTATAGCATGTAGAATAGATAGCAGTGACATCTCTCTCTCTCTCTCTCTCTCTCTCTCTCTCTCTCTCTCTCTCTCTTTTAGTAGTGCTAAGCCGGTGTCAAAGAATAAGGGATCAATAGACAACCTCTCTCTCTCTATAGATCCAAATCGATGACTGTAGCAGGGTTCTCTCTTCTTCCTCTCTTCGACAATGATGAAGCTACAATAGGCAACCTCCCTGGGTTTTCTGCCACCAACGATAGGTTGTGTGGTAGGTGATAGTGAGGCACATGGTAGTAGAACACTATACATATCTCTCTCTCTCCTTTTTCTTTTTGGAAAGCATGTGGTAAAATGGTTGCAAGTGTGCATGGTAGCATACAATAAGTGACTCCCTACGATAGTCCCTAAGTATGTAGTCTCTTCTTCTTGATGGCTTTCTTGTTTCATTTTTCTTTCTCCTCGTCCACCAATAGTGGCAAGTGGTCTCTCTCAATGGTGCAAGATCTAGCTTCTTCTCTATCCCTCTTTAGGCAATAGTCACGGTCTTCTTACCTAGTAGTAGACACCATTGGTAGTGACAAATCAATAACATCAGTGAGATCAAGGAAAATTTAAATTTTCTTGCTACCTACTATGTTTTCATGAAGTCTTGAATTTTAAGACAGTTGTTCAATTTGAATTCTTTCAACTTTTTAGTTTAATTTATTTTATTTTGAAGTATCACATGGCCCTCTCTAGCTAAGACTATTTTTAGGTTTTCATACACATATAGGAGGTGCCCTAGATAATAGTCTCCTCAAACGAGCTTTTCCCCAAGTGTTGGTGTGACCAAAATTTATGCATCAACACTATCACATCTAGAGGAATATGAATTATTTACTAAAAATAATGAGCCATCAACATATGATGAGACATATTCATCTATGCGATACATATATTGAAAATAAGCAATGGATGTTGAAATGTCATTAATTTATAAGAATAAAACATGGGAATTTGTTAAACTTGAATAATATAGAAAACCCATTAGAAATAAAAGGGTGTACATAATAAAATCAACAAAGTAATACAAGGCTTGACTTGTAGCTAAAGGATATTGTTAGAGAAATGGAATTGATAAAGATGAAATTTTTTCTCTAGTTGTTAAATTAACTTTCATAATATCATTGTTATCTATTACAGCTATTTATGATCTTGAACTTGAACAAATGAATCTAAAAACAACATTCCTCAATATTGATCTTAAGGAAAACTCTATATGTTTCAACTTGAAGGATATCTAATAAAAGAAAAAGAGCGTATGGCATGTCAATTACTAAAATCATTATATGGGCTCAAGCAAGCACTAAAAATGTGGAATAAAACATTTAATGATTACATGATAAATCTTGGATTCATTAGAAGTGTAGAAGACTCTAGTATGTATGTTAAAAATACAAGTGAAAATATATTATCTTACTTTGATATGTCAATGACATGTTGATAGTAGGCAATGACATACATAACATTCAAGAGTTAGAACTTCATCTATTTTCTCAATTTGAGATGAAGGATCTTGATGTTACACAAAAAATTTTGGACATGGAAATTAAAAAAGATAGGATTGATAAAATGCTTTAGCTTGGATAGTTTTCATATGTTAAAAATATCCTTAAAAAGTTTAATATGAAAGATTGAAAACCTATGGCTACTCCCTATAAAATTAGTATCAAACTCTCAAATGAGCAATGTTCAAAGAGAAAAGAAGATAAGGAGCTCATAATTAAAATTTCATATGGTAGTGCTATCAATAGTTTAATGTATGCAGTAGTTTTTACTAGACCTAATATTATTTACATTATTAGAAAACTTAGTAGGTATATGTCTAATCTAGGAAAACAATAGTGGATTGTAGTGATGTGAGTCTTCTGATACCTATGTGATACTGTGAATTATGGGATTTATTATAAAAATGATTCCATTGGATTTCATAGCTTTATTGATGCAAATTGGGGTAATGGCCTTGATAGTAGAAAATCTACTAGTGGATATGTGTTTAATCTTTTTGGTGGTGCTATTCGAAATAATCTTGTGTTGCTTAGTCTACCATTGAAGTTGAATATATTGTTACTAGCTTAGCATGCAAAGAGACAATATGGCTTCAAAGGCTAATAGCTAAACTTGTCATCACTCAGACTCTTATAAATATCAGCTATTACAATCAAAGCACCAAGAACCAACCTTTTCATGCTTGAACGAAGCACATTGTAATTCAATATCATTATATATGGAAGGAAATTCGAAAGCAAAGGATTCTTCTGAAAATTTGTATACTCACTAAGTTAACACTTGCTAAAAAGTCTCTTTAGTGCCAATTAACATGTAGTATTTTACAAACTTGATTTCCTAAAATGGTCTAGATTGGTCTTCAAAGTAGCTTTTCCTTCAAGAGGGAGAATTGTAAGGTGGTTGAATACAAATATACCTTGATTTTCCCATCATTATTTCCTATTATGATTTCATCTTTTATTTTTATTTAGTCAATCAACCATCCAATCCATCATTTATTTTATCAATTGATGAAGTTTCATTAGTCAATCCACTGACTTGGCCATGTATACGCGGCTGCGTCGACGTGGGCCCATTGACGTAGCCTTCCTACGTCGACGTGGCCCCATTTATGTAGCCGCCTATCCCGACCTATAAATAAGATGGCCTTCTGCCTCATTTAGACATCTTTCTATTAGTTGTAGCGAAGCCCTTGCATTTTTTTCTGTAGGAGTTAGAATATTTTCCTAGTGCATGCTCATAGTGTGATGTTTGTAATTGTACAGAATCTTTATTCGAGTGTGACGTACTTGGACGTGCACATGATCAGAAATAAAGATCAAGATTATTTCATCAGTGTAGCATTCACTTAGTTTTAATTATTTAATTGTTATTGTTAATGATTATTGTTATTTATTGTTTTCTTAGTTAATATTTCTTTATCATCATTTACTATTCCTGTTGTTAAATGCGGAATGAGTACGACTTAATCACGAGCATTTAAGTGTGACTACTTGGTAACCCAGTAGGTACCTAGGATTTGCGCTTGGTAATCCCAGTAGTAGTCATGCACAAGGTCTAAGATGTGTACAGATGATTAAGGAATGGGTGCTTATCACACTTAGGTTAGCTTAGACTTCATTTCCTATTTCTGAAAAATTTAATCAAGATTATTTTTCATTGTCTCTAGGAGTATCACTAATTTAGGATCACATCATACGCCTCACTCTAGACTAAACCATAATTGACAAAGAAAATACTAGCCCAAGTGGAAAGACAACGAACTGTGATCAACGTGTAACTATCTAGATACCACAACTAGCCTGTCCACGGAGTTCGACCGGATTGTGCGTGAACGCTCATATTCATATGGTTGATTGTAGGGGTACCTCGCTGCTCATCATTGGCGCTATTGCCGAGGACGGTGCTAGTTATCTAGATTAGTTATATCATACAAGGTCATTGTATAGGACTTAATGATATATCTTTTAGAAAGAAATAATTATAAAAAGTCATACACAAATTTACACACAATTTCACAACCATGTCTCTACTACAAGACTATAATAATGCCACATTTAGTAAGGCAATTCATTGGAGAACCAACAAATATTATGACAATGAAGATTGGAGTACAAAAATTGAGGTGGGGGTTTCTTATAAACATAAATGAAGACAACATCGTCCCAACGCACGAAAGAA
Organism: Gnetum montanum; assembly: GCA_015680685.1. NCBI lineage: Eukaryota > Viridiplantae > Streptophyta > Gnetopsida > Gnetales > Gnetaceae > Gnetum > Gnetum montanum. The sequence continues at coordinate 119,243 of MNCI01021399.1, forward strand.
TAACTTACCCAATGAAGATGAACCCCTACTGTCCACTACAAGCTTAACGGAAATATAAGAGGCTGTTCGAATAGCCTATAGGCATTGTAAGGAAAGTTGTCTACCAGTGCTTGATTTAAACAACTTTCCCAAGTTTTTAGGAGGCTATGATTCAGATCTGCAACAACATTTACAAGCCTTCTATGATGCCTATACATGGGACAATATTGATAATGGGTGGCAAAAAATTAAGCTCTTTCCTTTGACACTTGTTGGCCAAGCAAAAGTATGGTATAGGTTGTTAAAACCAAAATCAATTCGACGTTGGCCAACAATGGTAGAACTTTTTAATGAAAGATATCAAACCTATGTGAGAGTGTCAGCCTTGAGGAGACAAATCCAAGAATGGAAACAAGCACAACATGAATCCTTGGACATGGCCTTAGAAAGATATTGTGCCTTGTTAAACAACTGCCCAGGCCATGGGTTCTCCAAGGAAAGGCTAATGTACCATATCATAGATGGGCTCCATAATGAAACAAGGGAGACCCTAGGGATGTACGCCTGAGGTCAACTATATGAGTTACAAACTCATCAACTCCAAGAGCTTATTAAGCAGATAGCAAAAGAAGAAGGAGAAATAGCCAAATGGGAGAATGTTGAAAGTTCTCAACAAGACCAAAATCTTAACTTAACAAAGATCCATGATCATGAAGAGGAGAAATCAACTCACTTCAAGGAGGTGGAATCATCTTTTCCAATCCTACAATCACTAGATGAAATTGAGGCAAAGATCAATAAGATGACGGACTGGGTACATGAAAGATGTGGAGAATATGCCAACATTATTAGAGGACGAACTATGCCAAATCAAGAAATAGGACAAGACACCACGCAATAATTGAAACAAAGGGTAGAAGAGAATAGGGATAAGAACTCAACTGCCAATCATACGTATCAATGTAATATTTTCTTGTACGATCACCCCAAAGGTCAATGTCCAATCTTTTCACATTTACATGAGCATTGGGGAGGAATGTTACATCCAGAGTTCATACAAAAATACTGTGTCCAACCATAGTGGCAAAAACCTCAGTTGTGGGGGAGGCCACTGCCAACTAGACCATACCCTTCATATGTCCCAGCACCAAATGCTTATTATGTTCAACACCCTATTTCTCCAACAAGATCAACATCCTCTACCTCACCTCATCGTTATCATTCTCTCAAGTACTATCCACCAATGTCCTCTCCAACAAGATCACCACCTCATGTGCCTTACATTTCTCCTCAACCTCAACATTTTCATACTTCACCCCCTTCTACATCACCGCCAACTACGCCAAAAGATTTTGCACCATAGCACCAACCCGTAAACGTTACTTGTGCTGCTACTATCAATGGTAGTGGAGGTCCTTCACAACATCGAAGGTATCCCTTCTTTAGACGTGATCATCAAAAGGGACACTATAGTTCAGAAACCACTGCATCCACCAACTCAGCACAAATCCAACATTGTGGTGCATCTTCCTCTTTGGACCCAATGCCTCATGTTACTCTATCTAGGCCACCAATCAACACTCTAAGAAACATGGGGCCCAATGAATATTTCCACATGGGGAGACATGTTGATCCTTGCATACCATCTTATGGTCACAAGTATCATAGTGGGTCAACTTCTTATAAATTAACCACATCTTATAACTTGTCCCACTATGTCAACTCTAATCAAGTGTGTGAACCCCAATGGGGTAAGTATGACCATGTTCCAATATTTTCAACATGCAAGGATCCCCACCTTCCATTTATTAATTCTAGCCATGCTCAACCATTTAGTTATGGGGGGTATCCTCCATTCTAACAACACAGAGTTAATAAATATTTTCTGTTTCTTTAATTTTTCAACTTTTTGTTTTCCATTTTTTCACCTTTTAATTTATTGTTTTATCTTTTGGTATTTTTATCTTTTTATGAGTAATCTCATCTACAAATAAAACACTCTTGTGGATCTTTGGTTGAGGTGTGTTCTATTTTATTGAGTCTCGAGTAATCAATTATTTGGACAGTAAGCCCATTACACCCACTCATCCACTCTACAAATAAGAGGTTCTATTTGGGGGTACAGTGATATTCATGACATTCTTAAAACTTAAAACTAATTTTGTGTTCATTGTACCCAGAATGAAGAAGAATGGACCAAGAGGGAATGATTAGGGTGTGACATCAAGGGGACTTGTGGATTCTCTTTGGTGACATTTGTAGGTGCTATCATGCAGCTTGGTTGTACTAAGATCCTTGTAGATCTAATGAAAAAATGGGAGTAAGAGTATTAAAGGCACCTAATAATAAAACATAAAAGAAAGAGAGAGAGAGAGAAGAGAGGGAGAAGAGAGTGCGCCAAAGTGGCCAAACAAAAAAAAAGTATGCCACAAAGAAATTCTAAGTTACTCCTCCCTTGTACAAAATGCCAAGTGATCGTACGCCTTGTTGTCATGGTGCTCTTATGGTTTTCCATCATTGGATGAAACAATGCGATGTCACTAATTAGAGGAATGGACTTGGTCCTGATCTTGGAACGATGGGTTAATGACATGTTAATCATGCTTTACACGCAGGATTCATTGTGCCCTGGGTCAGTTACCTCATGTCCCAATCTCTGCAATCCCTTCTCTGATTCATTCCATCCCGATGTTCATGTATTTGTGACTTGTGTCTTGTATAGCATTGAATTCATACCTCATCACGATGGTATCAACATGTGTGTGTTTTGTTGCATTGGTATAGATTACATTTAACCCTTCTAGTGCCTACGGACATCTTAAGGTGTGGTTACGCAAGGGCATATAAGTTGGAACCTACTTTGGGGAGGACCCACTTGCATGACTTTTGTAATTTGTACTTATCACACACCACCACATCATCTTATATCCTCTAAGTATTTCATTGCCAAATCTATTCTTTCCTTTGTCATTATTTTATCAAACGTTCCTCAAAACCTGGTCCAACATTAAACTTTTAGGGCAACTTCCTTGAAAAATTTCTAACTCTAAAATCACACTAAGTAAAGAATTCAACATTTATTAAAGGCAAGGAGTAAGGTATGAAATCATTAAAATTTTTTCAATAACCTTACTAACAATTGATCTTTGTGTGATTATAGATGGTCCCTAAAAGAAGACAACAAGGAGGACCTTCTCAAGGTGCAACTGAACAACCTAGGGGAGGCAAAGGCCAAGGACCTCATGCAAAACATGTAGAGCAGAAGGCATAATCATTTAGCATCCATCATGGAACTCCTGTTACTGCACAATCTATCCAAGCAAAGGGAGGAGAGCTCAGGGCCCAAGCCTATGAAAAGGAATCACAGCTATTTGCGGCATGGCATGTCAAGGCCAATCAAGTGTTCCCTAAGCTTCTGTGTCCATGAAAAGTGCCAACTCCATTAAACATTGGAACATCAGCATGGACGGCTCATAATCCTCAAATGGAAAAGGAGAAACGTCAGGTGCTTCTTCAATGGTATCAATCTCAGAAGCCTGATGCATAGGACAAACGAAAGGCACCCATGGAGGAGCCACCACTACCGGGAACCCCATGAGTTTCATAAGTTTTTGTCTTTTGTGTCTATGTCCAAATTTTGTTTAATTCTCCACTACAGCATGAATAAATTTCTAGTCAGTCAATAATCCCATACCTATCCACTATGTATTTAATTGAGCTTGTTCCTCACTTTCTTTGACTCGAGGAAGAGTTTTTATTTAGTCATGGGGGTATGATGAAGTGTCATTAGTTAATGCATCGACTTGGCCACGTATACGGGGCCGCATATACATGACCATGTCGACATGGGCCCATCGACGTAGCCTTCTTATGTCGACGTGGTCCCGTTTACGCAACCGCCTATCCCGGCCTATAAATAAGAGGGCCTTCCGCCTCATTTAGACATCTTTCTAGTAGTTGTAGCAAATCCCTTGCATTTTGTTTCCATAGGAGTTAGAATATTTTCCTAGTGCCTGCAGTGTGATGTTTGTAATTGTACAGAACCTTTATTTGAGTGTGACATACTTGGACACGCACATGATCGGCAATAAAGATCGAGATTATTTCATCATTGCAACATTCACTTAGTTTTAATTATTTAATTATTATTATTAATGGTTATTGTTATTTATGTTTTCTTAGTTAATATTTCTTTATCATCATTTACTATTCCTATTGTTAAATGCGGAATGAGTATGACTTAATCACGAGCATTTAAGTGTGACTACTTGGTGACCCAGTAGTGTATCTAGGATCTGCGCTTGGTAATCCCAGTAGTAGTTATGCACAAGGTCCAAGATGTGTATGGATGATTAAGGAATGAGTGCTCATTGCACTTAGGTTAGTTTAGACTTTATTTCCTATTACTCATTAATTTAATCAAGATTATTTTCCATTGTCTCTAGGAGTAGCACTAATTTAGGATCACATCATACGCCTCACTCTGGACTAAACCATACGTGACAAAGCAAATACTAGTCCAGGTGGGAAGACAGCAAACTACGATCAACGTGTAATTATCTAGATACCGCAACTAGCCTATCCACGGAGTTCGACCAGATTGTGTGTGAATGCTAGTATTCATATGGTTAAGTGTAGGGGTACCTCGCTGCTCATCATCAATGATGCCAACCCTTTTGCCAAAAACAAATAACCATATGCTTTTAATTTTGCTTTATTTTTGTAACCCATGGCAATATATAGGGAGCTCAAAAGAAACATCCTTGGGGTAACAATTGCCAAGGTATGTGTTATAGTCTTCATCCATTTTATTCTTTAATTCTCTTGTGCTTCAATCTTGAAGCTACGTTGCTACTAAAAGTGCAAGAACCTATTTTCTATTGGAGTTTTTTACCTTAAAGATTTTCCAAGAAAACTGTCTTTCTAATTTTTGTAATATTATTCATTTTATCAAAAAAATAATTATTTTATTAATTTTATGTGCAAGACTTGGAAATAACATAAAGCACCCTCTGCAATGCAAGAAGAGGGTAAAGATTATCATACACGTGTTTTTTTCTAGAACCTTCAAGGTGAGAGAGAAACGATTAGCAGAAAAAGCACGTTGGAGAAAAGGTCATCTAGCACATGCACGATAAGACATAGGTCAAAATTCTTCATTTGTAACTGAGGGACAGGCACACGAGAAAAAAAACATCAGCAAAAAAAAAACTTTGTTTACGATGACAAAACATTGGTAAAAGCCTTGAACCTACCATCTCTACCATGAACCTCAAATGCTTTATCACTAGGTTATCAATTTTATCCCAGTAATTTAAAGTATTTACTCATAATTAATTACTACTACTCAGGCACAACCTCAGATGCTTTATCACTAGGTTATCAATTTTATCCCAGTAATTTAAAGTATTTAATCATAATTAATTACTACTGCTCGGGCACCCGTGGCAAGGTACCAAGGAAACCATTAATGTGAAGGTAGTGATGAAACCATCAATGATAAAACAAACTAACATGTCAAAGAAGCTCGTAGACCTTTACATTGATCTCACAAAAATATTGTAGGTTTATACTCTAAAAATTTTGAACTATTATTTTGGCATAATTCTTATAGCAATTAAATTTTATGATGTAATCTGAATTGCAAACTCTTAAGAAGATTACAATGAGCTAACTCCAAATTCAAAATTGTAAATATATGCTAGAATATTTATCCAACTCACAACTGAAACTAAATTGATTTAATATATTTGTTGATGCATAAACTTTGGTCGCACCAACACCAAGAAAGAAAACTCATCTTAGGAAACTATTGCCTAGGGTGCCTCCCGTATGGGTATGGAAACCTGGGAATAGTCTCAGCTGGAGAGGGCTATGTGGCCTTTTGCAAATAAGCAACTAAAAGAAATCTAAAATTAAAATTAAATAATTGTTTTCGATACAATAAGTAAAAAAATGAATTTTTATGAATTTTTTCTTGTCTAGCCGTTTCACCAACCTTGTGCATCGAACACTGTCGTTGGTATCCTCTGTTGCATAGGAAGATTGCGACCACCACCTAAAGAAGGACGAAGGAGAAGCTGGATCTCGCACCACCGAGAGAGATCCTTGGGGAGAAGAAAGGCTCCACCATTGTATGGCTTACCACTGACAGGAATCTACATTGTCGTTGCTAGTTCGCTGCAATAGCCCAGGAAGAAGGAAAGAGGTCACCGTAGTTGCTGGAAGGATCACCGCAACCTGCCACATGCCTTTGCCATTGACGTGTTGTTGTTCACTACAGAAAATAAAGAGACCATTGCCTATAGATTTTCTGTTATCTTCTGCTACCGTGTGCACTATGCGTTGCCAACGAGCTGCAACAAGGAGAGAAAGCCTTTGATGGACATGCTGCGCAAAGAGACTACCTTGCTCATGCACTGCCTACGTACCTAAAAAAAAAAAAAAATCAAAGAAAAACATAAAAAATACGTAACTATCCTCCTGGTTAACCTAGGATCCGATCGACCTCCTTCCCTCTGAAAGAGAAATTGCTGTTTTTGGTTTTTTCAGCCCCCTTCTTTCAAAAAGAGAAACTACTATTTCTGATTTTTTTAGCCCAAAGAAATTGTTGTTTCTAATTTTTTCAACCCCCAAAAGAACCCCACCCTTAAGAGACTCTCCCTTCTCTCATAATATAATCGGTTTACCTATATGAGTTCCTTTTTTTTATAATTTATTTCTATGAAAAGCTATGTTTTTATTTATTTTGCAATTTTTTCAAAAAAATCATGTTTAATAATATTTTTATATCTATTTTGGTCCTCCTTTGACTTTCATGAAATAATGTTACATCAGTTTTTTTGTTTTTTTATTTTTTATTTTAAAAAAAAACTCATTATTTAATCTTCTTTACATATGTCTAAGCAACATCACTCCTATAGCTCATTTATTTGAAATATAAGCAACTCTAAGTCTTCTAAGTCATCACCCATCTAAGTATTTGCATTTCTACTACATTAATTTGTTGATCATATCCCATGCTTAGCATGGGTGAGGTTGACATCAACAATATCTTATGTAACTTCACACATCAAAAACAAATATGCGGCATTAATTAATCACTAATCTTGGAAAGGACATCAAATCTGTAGTGAGGAAGACAGGCGTTCATACAAAATTCAGAGAAATACTGGCGTGGTTCTTTTGTCAAGCTGAATTGGACATAAATGATAATTTTTGAAACAGTCACATTCCTGGTACCCATTTAACAACTCTGAATGTCTTAATTGTGTCAGTGTCATTTCTGTGGCCAATTAGGATGACAATTACTGCTTAGCATTTTTACCACCCATCAACATTGAGCGGTCACGTCAATGAAAAAAGGACGGAAAGTGGACGTTTTGGTTTGGATTTTGAGTTGCATAAACTTTATCTTGCATTGTATCTGGAACCTGGCTGCTGCTGCTTCTTCATTACTTTGCAATCACAATGGCCGTAGCTGCTCACTATGAATGGCTTGTCATCTCTGTTTTTGTTAAAGATAAACTTCACTGCTGCAACGGATCGATTCTTTTCAAGCGAAATCTTCACACCGCAGTGCACCATAACGTCCGGTAATGGAGATTTCGTGTTTGGATTTTTTAATCTCAGCGACGATAGCAGGGGCAGCCTGAGCCTGACCCCCAGATGGTATGTTGGAATCTGGTATGCAAGGAGCGCCTCTTTCAGTGTAGCATGGGTTGCCAATAGAGACAACCCTGTTGCGGCATAGTTGCTATCCTCCACATTCATGACCATCGCAAATGAATCATCTCTGCAGCTCATCAGCGACGGTTCTTCTCTTTGGTCCACCAAATCCTCGCCAAAAGCTGCAGCCGCAGCGGTGATACAGGACGGTGAGCCCTCTTCTCATCTTGTCGTACGCCTACTTAAGCATACGCAGTTTCAATACCAAACTAAAAGTTAAAATTTTAAATTTGTTTATTACGCCTGCAGCGTTCATATGCTAAACAGTTTTTTGGTTTTAAATCTAGACAGTTCACCCCGGAGAGATTTCGTTTCGGCTAATCTTGGTATGCTTCACTGCTATAACAGTGTAATACGAAACCAAAGGTTTATACTTCATAATAGTTTTTAGTCTACTTAATTTCTGTCTAAATCAATGAAACCAAGTTTTGAGAGCATCTTGGACGGTTTCCATGTAACCCTCTGGTTTTAAATCGTTAGATTGGGGAAGGGGATGGGATTATGGGATCAGACAATGGGGACCTGTTTCCGTTGATCGGATATAAAACTAAGAGAACGAAATTGATGAATTAGGACCTGAAATCAGGCAACTCATCAAGATTGAGAAACTCAGTGATTATGCAAATAGTGGTAAATTTTTTTTCATTTGCGCCATCCTTGAAATCGGGAATCTGAAGTTAATCAAGAATAATTTGACTGATGTTGGATTTTGAAAAAGAGGGGACAAGTTGGGAACTGCAATTAATGGCAAGCTATTTTTATGTTTCTAAAATAACAAGCAAAACCAGGTGATGCGCAATGGTTTAATCAAGCAAACTGGAAGAAATTTTTTGAAGCATATAAATAAGTGTGTGGCGTGATTTGGCTTTGGGGTTTTTGCTTCCTGAAAAGAAATTGATCGAAGGCGTAAACATACAATGATTGGTGTGAAACTTTTGTATACCGTAGCGTAGTTAAATCAGTAAAGGGGCGGTGCATATTCACCGAAGTTGACTGGTTATGTTTGAATACGCAGGAAATCTGATGCTTGTGGGCGCAGAGGACAGTTCGGAGGTGCTGTGGCAAAGTTTCGACGAGCCGGGTAACACATGGCTGCCCTACATGAAACTAGGAACCAACCAGAGCCTCTGTGCCTGGAAATCGATCCGGAACCCTGCAACGGGGCTCTTCTGCTTGCACATGAATGCAGACGGCGCTTTTCTGCTCACCTGGAACCGCTCCATCTCTTATTGGGACAGCGGTGTGTGGGACGGTCAGAAATACACCCTAACTCCCGAGATATGGCAGCAAAACCTTGTCCAGTATCGCTACGTGGACACCACTTCCTCCTACAAGTACTTCGTCTACTGGATACCCAACCAAAACGTGCTGTGTCGCACGTTGCTGCACTCGACTGGGCAGGTGCAGTTCTACTTGCTTTCTCGTGAGAGCAACGACCACCGGTGGAGCCTTGTCTGGACGGCGCCCGTGAACCCCTGCGATGTCTATGCTTTGTGCGGAGCATTCACGTCGTGCAACAATGACAACCTCGGCACCTGCCCCTGCCTCGTCGGCCACCGTCCTCGTTACCAGAGCGCCTGGGAAGCCCGCGACTGGTCCGCCGGCTGCATACGAAACACTCCCTTCGCCTGCAACACCGCCCAAGACGATTTTGTCGAAATCCAAGGCCGGTCACTGCCCAGCGGAGGGGTTGCTCACGGAAAAAGGCTCATTTCGTATAATTCCTGCCGAGACGTGTGCCTGGCCAACTGCTCCTGCACCGCATTCGCCTTCGCCACTAACGGATCATCCACGTGCATTCACTGGTTCGGCGACCTTCTCAATGTGCGCCACGATGATGCCCTCACCCACAACGTTTCTCTCTTTCTTCGTCTCAACGCCAAAGATGTACCCCGCCCATCCCCCAAAAGCAAGAGCAACAGCAAAACCCATAATAAAGCGGGCATATACAGCGGCGTCGTGGCAGCGGGACTGCTGATCATCGCCGGGGTGTACGTTTCGCTGCGCAGAAAAGCAAATAAGAGGAACATTTCCGGGGGAGAACCAACTTCTTTGAAAGTGTTCTCGTAGAAGCAGCTGCGTGAGGCAACTGGAGACTTCTCGCACTGCATCGGTGGTGGGGGGTTCGCGATTCCGGATAAATTTTGACGGCGTCCAATTCGGTAGAGCGTACAGAAATGCATTAAGTTCGCAATGGGTACGTATTTCATAATTTCCAATGAAATTTTGTCTGGATTTGTACATATACATTCAAATAGTCACCTTGCCTTGCCTTGCCTTGTTCTTGCCTTTTTAGTTCTTGCGATGTCTCTGCATTTTGCATTAAAATCTTACGTATCTTCTCCTGTTCTGAATCATACCAAAAATTTCATTTTATTCAAGCAAGCAATCAAGATTCATGGCATCGGCATGAGACGGACCACAGAAAACAAGGAGTACGAGTGAATAAACACAAGAAAATCATGAAAGGGCTGCTATGGTAACCGAAGGCCGAAGGGGCAAATATGGGTCATACGGAAATCAAGTTTTTGGACAGGGCGTGCGAGGAAAACATTGTATTTGCATGGATTGGCCTCCCTTTGGGAGCGTCAAAGGTTCCGCCATGACTCACACATTCACGTGTGTTTATTGTTCATTGCTGGTTTTTGCTCTTTTACTCATATCTCTGCGAGAAAAGAAAAAACAAAACAGGGTTATCGTCATGGGTCATGAGTCATGAACATGATGACGGGTGGATGGTTGTTAAACTTTTTTAAAAATCTGTTTACTTATAAAGCAACGAAGCCCACCAGCACATGCCATGGCCATATGCAAGTTCATGGCTACTTACAGGTAGTCCCTAGGGTGGTATTCACAAGTAGTCGTTGACCAAAAATATTAGCAGACCTGATTTGTTATAAATTTGGTTGAGGCATGAGGCTTAATTTCATTTTTGGAAATATTGGATTGAGTAACAAAAGTGTTTTATTTTATTGCTATCATTATATGTTTGGCCAGGCTCCTGAGTAAAGAAATGGATTCAACGGCCTCCATACCTTTGCAAATTTTCTTGCTTCAGATTAATAGTGATATTGCAATCTTCTGTGCAATTTTTAAGCATTAACAATATTTTGGATTTACACTGTACTTGTTTTATATTTTACAATATATTTTTATGAGATATGAGATTTAATTTTTAAGAAAACTAATATATTATACTTTCTCTATCATGTCCCCGGTTACGAACCCGTCCCACCTTTTCTTGAGTCACACGTACCCAAACACATTCAGAATCACGAATCCTCCTGGATTCCTCGCTTCCACGAATCGGATTCTTTTGATGCATAGCTGAGAACATTCTTCTGGATGCCCAACTTCAAGCCAAGGTCGCTGATTTCGGGTTGGCCAAGATGATGGGCCGCGATTTCAGCAAGGCGCTCACCAGCATGCGCGGCACCCGCGAATATATGGCGCCAGAATGGCTTTCAGCGCAGCCCAGCACTGCCAAGGCCGACGCTTACAGCTTCGGCATGACGTTACTCGAGATCGTCACCGGTCGACGCAACGCAGGCGGAGGCGGGTCACAGAGCTTCTTTTTAGCAAGGGCGGCATCGGAAATCAGCGCCGGGAATGCCGTGGCTCTGATGGACCCTCGGCTGGGGGGCGATGCGAGTATGGATGTGGTGTGGAGCAGGTTAGAAAGGTGGCATGCATGGCGTTGTGGTGTGTTCAGCATGAGGAGGTCGCGAGGCCGTCCATGCGCGACGTGCTGCAGGTGCTCCAAGGCGTGGCCCAGCCTCCTGAGGTACTGCCTCCTGTTCCGCCGTTGATGCAAGTGTGACTGTGATGCTTCTTTGCCCAGTCTTGTGTTCGACTGCGCCACCCACCGCGACAATGCCCATGACTGCGACCGCGACCGCGACCAGGCGAGTGATTACAGACTACTACGTTTGGTCACTCTTATTACAATTTGCATTCAGGCCAACATTTTTTAACCCGGCGTAACAGGCTGATATGGCGATCATTCTCCGATTTGACTTTCGTGGAGAGCTGGTTCGACTCTTTCCGGTTTTTTGTGAATTTGAGCTATTAATCGCGTAAAGTGCAGCAACTCTGATTAATTTGAAAACATAAAATAAAAGTTAGAAACACGTAATTAGGAAAAATAACTGAAAAACAATCTTAATATAATCTCACTGCAAACTGAAATCACTGCATTCTCTTACAAACTTGTTACTATGTTTACCTTATTCTCATCACATCTTTTTGCAGCAGGTTTGGTTTTGATGATTGATATTGCAGGTTATGGTTCTTGATTGTAATTGTATTGCACCTTGCATCAGTTACTGACCATAGCCATAAAATATTGCAGCGTTTTTTGTTTCATATTTTTATCTTAATTACTATAGCACAGAAGCATGCATCACCTGCCTAATTTACAACTTTATTGTTATACTTTGATTTAGACTGCTTGCATACATGGTAACTTTATCTATATTCAATGTTGCTGGATTTTGCAGATAAGGTTAAGTTGCTGAAGTCACATAATACCTATCTAAAGCTTTATTTAATACATCAAATGGTTGAGATATTCAAGAGTTTTTTGAGAACTTAGAAATATACTTTATTTTAATATATTTTTAAATGTGCCGATTTTTTGTACCCAGTTAACTAAGTCAATTAACCTGCACTATCCTTAATATGTCTTCCGATAACTCTATGCTCTCTAACATTTTCCGAAGATAAGTCGTCGGTAAAGAATTTATGACTGCAAGTCTTCAAAGGACATATGACAATCTTCCAACTAGCAAGCATCTATCAAACCGATCATGGAAATCATTTATTTCATTAATATTGAGTATTTTCCTTGTTAAGAAAAAAACTGCAACCAATTATGCTTTTTCTGATGCGTACCTGTGAAGCATGGCTTCTAAGTTGTGTTATAAGATGGGGAAAGGAAAAAAGAAAAGAAAATACGAGCATGAACCTACATCAGTGAAAGCCGATGCAACGAAAGTAAGGAAAAACTAGGCACAGGGCCTAATTGCTAGCATGTAAGGAAGGAGTAACCACCTTCTTCTTGTTGAATTTGAACTTGGCCTTTGACTTGGAGGCATTGTGCTGCTGATTTTGGTTGAGTCATGATTCTGGTGTTTGCTTCGATTAACAACGTCAACCTTCTCATCTACAACTCCAAAAGAAGATGAAGAATCCTGTTGCTCTTGTTGCTGCTAGCAAAGGCGCTTAAGGTGAGATCGATAGACATGCAACTCTGCCAGAGCCATAGTGGTTGCACATGAAGCCATGCTTTGCTTTGAGTATGATGCTTTGATAATGCTTTGCTCTACTAAAATTGCAAACAATGAGAATGAAAATGATAATCAAAACGAAAATGTATGATCAGTTTGTGAGTAGTCTAGTTGAGCTGTGTTGTGTTGTGAGGGGTGCATTCGCATTCTGCTGCACTTCATTTTGAAGGTTGCCTTTGCCCTGAGCTCCAAGAAACGGTATTGGATAATATCATATTCATACGGATTGTCCATTAGGACTAAAACTACCATAGTAAATCATGAACGGTCTCTGATATCTCTGCAGACCATTGTTGTAGCCCCACCGATGGATATTGACGTAGTTTGTTCATCTAATTCGTTGTTTCTTTATCTGCTGACTATTTTATTGTACTAAAGATGGCTAACATTTTTCCTTCTTTGTTTCATTCTTCACCCATTGTTTTCTGTTCGGTTTGGCTTTTTTTTCAAGATGTGTTCTTTTTTATTCCTGCACCCAAATCGCACTATCATAGTGGGTAGTGGTAGTGCAACTTTATGAGAAAAAGTCCACTAAGATCTTTGTTTACTTTTTTCTATTTTTGGTGTGGGTTGATTTGACACAATGTATTTAGGGCAAAGGTTATTGTTGATGTATAAATTTTGGATGCAACAACACATGGGAGAAAAACTTGTTTAAGGAGACTATTACTTAGGGTGCCTCTCATATTACTTAGGGAATATGTGGCTTTTTAAAAATAGTAAAAAATATGAAAATTTTAATTGAAATGCTTCAATGCTGCTATCACCATTTGTTGTAGACATTGCTACAACCAACACTGCTTGTAGTCGCCAAATGAGGATGAGAGAGAGAAGAGGTTATATGAAGGGGCCCATTGATAGAACGTGCCTTGTCACCAGCGTAAGAGAGGGAAATTTGCCCCTATTTAGAGAACTTTGTTGCAGATGCACCACCTACTAAAAATAGAACAGAATTGTAGAACACATGCCTACAATTGCTGCTATCAACTATTGTAACACCGTAGCAGAAAGATTGAGAGAGAATGAGCTGCTAGATCCTACTATCATGTGCTAGTAGATTTGTTGCTATCTCCAATCCTACGTCTGCCGCTGTCACTAGTTTGTCGTGAAAAGAGAAAAGAAAATCGACGCCTCTTAGTTTTCTACTAAGATTGTTAACCTTCGTCCACGTAGCTTTGCTACTACTGATTGTTGTTGATTTGTTGCCAAAAATAAAGAAACAAGATTGTAGAACCCATTTGTCATGCCCATTGTCCTCGCGCATTAGTTGTCATTGTCACCCTAAAAAATAGGTGAAGAGAGAGAAAAAATCATTGTCAACTAATTTCTTAGCCCTTAGAGACCTCCCTACCCATCTACATGTGCCTCAATGAAAAGAGACACAACTATTAGGGAAGAGAGCCCAATTTGTTAAGGAGGCCCTCACTCTCTGTTCCTGATGTCATCTTCGTTCTCTGTTTCACTTTCTGGCACGTTGGTCCACCTCCCTACACATTGGTTCACCTTCTCACACATTAATATTGCTTGGTGAAATGATATATGATTTTACATGACAATTTTGTTGATCATGGCCCTAGCCATAGTATGGGTGATGTTGGCCAGAATAGTTATTTATGATCCCATTAGGTCATGAATGGCCTATGGACCCATATAATGGCATACATGTCATACCATAGACATCCATCCATATTGCCCATTGATTCATGGTCATCTACAAACCCATAGCAGGTCATTCAAAAATTCCCTTTTCCCCTTGACCCCTAAAGTAAAATAGAAATCGCACCTTTTCCCACTCGTTGTGCTCCATTTTGCCTCTGCGCTCCACCTACTGTGCTCCACTTGCTCACTGCTCTTCAGTCGCTGTGCTCTGCTATTGTTGCTACCCTCCTTCCCTATCATTGTTGTTGCCGTTGTGCTCTCTACCAGTGCAACTACTACTGCACTATCTATCGCTACTTTGTCGGTGCCACTACTTCTACTAGTGTGCTCTCTACTCCACTCTAAGTTAACTTGGACCGTTTGCTATTTTTTTCTGTAAAAATGACATTTTCTTGCTTGTTTGGATTTAGGGTTTTGCTGCAATTTCAGTGCAAGTAAATGCAACTCGCAAATTTTTTTTTATTCACATTACATGGCTACACATCCTGCACATTTTTATTTTTAAATTTTTACAATGCAAGTCTATGTGAGTCACACTGAAACTCAGAATCATGTGATTTGCTGGGTTTTGCATTTTTCTCATTTTGTTAACGATGGTTTTGCTGGGTTTTGCAGTTTCGTTGCACCGTCATTTTATGTCATTGTTTTGGATTACGAGAGCCCTATGCCTCACATTGTAGTGCGTGTATTTTAATTTGTAAAATTTAACCATACTACAACACGTAGTTTCGTGGCACTGTTTATTAATATCTTTGTATCTGAGAGACCTACACCTTGTACTATTTATTAAATTTTAATATATTTTAAAAAATGTGGCCACATTGCAATCCGTAGTTGGATGATAGTATTTTTTTATTTTGTTTCAGTTTATGATTGTGCAAGAACTATGCCTTGCAGTGATTGTGCAAGAACTATGCCTTGCAGTCTCTTAGAAGTACAACTATGAGTGAACTACAATATGTAGTCATGTAGCATTATTTTTAATGTGTGCTAATAATGTTAATTTTAATATAGCATGGCTACAGTTGGCAAATTGTTTTCAAAGTTATATTCAATCATGAGTGTTGTAAAGGCCAAAGGCACCATCCAAAGATATCTTCCATGTGAATAGTTGTATTTTAAATTGTACTTATTTCAAAAATATATTACTACACTTGTTCAGTAATTTTGTTTGTGTTAGGTTATTTTAAATGTTATTGAATCTCTGAAATTGCAACTATTGCCTTAGTTTGCCAATGTAATGTTCAAACTATTTTGGAGTTGTTAGAAATATCTATCCTTTCTAAAAAGTTAAAGAGAAGTGAAATATATGATTGGATGACAATGAAATGTTGCTATGCTAAAAATGTTGATTACAATTTTTAAAAATGATTGACTAATTGTGTCTTAAATGTGGTAAATACTTTGCAAGCCATTGTACAAGGTCAAATTTTCATTTGTAATGTAAATGATACTACAAATATCATACAAGTTCCATGGAACATTGAGCTAGCTATCAAGGAACAAAGGTGGAAGAAAAGTAAAAATCACTTGATTCAGTATGCCCAAAAATTTGATAAGAGAGATAGTGATGAATCGCAATATCGCATCCACAATATTGGATCAACCATGCGATGTCAGATGCCCGATATCGTGGCCTGTCTCCTTGCCTATAAATAAGAGGCGGCACCCTTGGTTTCCACATTAGAAGTTAGTCCCTTAGCCAAACTCTTGTCATTTTTTCACTCCAGAGTTAGAATTATTTCTATGTGCCCACAGTAGGAGTCATAGAGTGAATGGATCTTTATTTGAGCATTCTATACCTGATCACACTTTATGTACGGCAATAAAGATGAACTTTATGATAAACCTTGCAGCATACAAAATAGATTAATTAGCATTAATTATTATTTAATTCTTTCCTAGTTAATTAATGATCTCTCTCACCCTACAACTCTCTTAGTCAAATACACTCAGTATGACCTCTTCAAGCATGCATGTAGCACTTGGTAACCTAGTAACGATTAGCGTTTGGTAACCCCAGCAGCATTGCACTAGTTTAGGATGTGTACGACAAGTGGGAATGGATATTGATGTTAAGAGTAATTAGGCCTTAGTTAATGAGTAGTTAATTTAGATTAGTATTCAATTATCTCTCTTCCCCTCTTTATTAGTGTAGGATATAAAACACATAAAATCCATAAAAATCATATGCCTCAAGCTTACTAAATCATACAACCATGACATACAAGTAAGTTTGGAAAGACAACGATTGACCAACTCATTATCGTTCCACGAAGGCGCATAGGCACTTAGTCCTTGGAATTCGACCGAATCGTGTGTGAAACGCTCATATTCGTATGG
Organism: Gnetum montanum; assembly: GCA_015680685.1. Classification (NCBI taxonomy): domain Eukaryota; kingdom Viridiplantae; phylum Streptophyta; class Gnetopsida; order Gnetales; family Gnetaceae; genus Gnetum; species Gnetum montanum. The sequence continues at coordinate 136,240 of MNCI01021399.1, forward strand.
TTGAGCTTAGGGGTACCTCGTCGCTCATCATTGACATTGTTGCTGAGGACTTATTTATTTGTGCGCTAATTAGAACGTAGGAAATCATTCACATCATTGGAACGAATCCTTAGGGTTGATTAAGAAAAAGATAATAGTACATTGCACACTGAACAAGACAAGATGTCTTCTTCTTCGCTCAAAAGAACTTCACTGCCTAGGACTAACACAAGAAGATATCAACGGTAAGAAACACATGATTTTAATCCGCCAATCGCTTAATAGTTTCGTGTGATATATATTCATCCTAATGAATATGTACCCAACTTCATCTTTATTCTCCATCAAGATGAATAGCTGCGTTGGCATGACTTGGAAGGTAACATAGTGTTACCTCCTGACCATGCAGTCCCAAGTATGCTCCTTCATGCTCTCACACGAATAGGCATGTAACACTTACACGTGGGGTACATTGTGCAAGACTATGATTCGAGAGACTATCATCTCACAGAGGTGCAACATCAGAGGGATTTGCAATAGGAAAAACACCATAAGTCTTTGAAGGGAAAATGGTTCAAGGATGCCCCCCACATTTTAAGCGAAATTGAAGGTGATGACCTACCTCAGGTAGTCACCAACATAACGATGTTCCTCCCCTTGACTTTGGCCAAGGGGTTGTGTATTAAAACCTTCATTCTACTATTCACAACCTAGGTGCTGATACCAATGGACACAAAGTGTCCAAAAAAGGAACAAGGACACATGATGAAGGTGGGCATTTTGATTGTAATCATGATCAAGGTAGAGACCACTAAAGAGAAGGAAGTAGACACTGTCATGGTGGTGGTTCTCCTTCTTCTTCACCTTCATCATCTCCTTCACCCTCTCTTTCAGTGTCTAGATGCAACCATAGAGAGACAAGTCTTGAGGATAAGGGTAACCAAAGGGGAAGTCACAGATGAAACAGCTAAGACAAAAGACAAGGGCATTCTAGGGAATCATGACATAGAAGAAGGGAGAGTAGGGAATATTGTAGGCACCATAGACGTTATGAACAAGATGATCATGATGAACCCCTACTTGCTACTTGAAGCATGCTAGACATAACTAAGGCTGTGAGAGTTCCAACAAGGCATCAAAAAGATAGTAGGATCAAGAGCTTAGACATGAATAACATTCCGTGGTTTGAAGGGGAATATAACGCTGATCCTCAAAATTACTTACAAGAATTTCACAATGCATGTGCCTTGCAAAACATAGAAAACGATTGGCAAAAACTTAAGTTGTTCCCACGGACACTAATAAAAGAAGCTAAAAGTTGGTACTAGTCCTTAGAACTGGAATCCATTTGTAGGTGGAGTACTATGTTAAAATTTTTCAACGATAAGTACCAAATGTACTCGTAGGTGTCTAACCTACAAAAGCAAATCCAAGGATGGAAACAAGGGAGTCACGAACCCTTGGATGCTGCCATGGATTGTTATTATGCACTATTACATCATTGTCCTAGCCATGGTTATTCATAGTGGGACCAACTATGCCATCTCATAGATGGGCTTAGGCATGAAACGAGAAGAACCCTTGGGACTTATGCCCAAGGAAGACTATTTGAGCTTAGGTCCCATCAAATTCATAGATTATTGGAGTAAGTTGCTAAGGAAGAAGGTAAGCTATGAAAGAGAGAGAGTGTGGAAGAATATAACCAAGATCCTTCCCTCCAAAATAAGGGAGTAAGATTTAGTGAGGATGAGGAAGAGTCACCACTCGAAGAGATGGTGAATAGGAAAACCTTGCCTATCCAAAAGTTAGCATCAGAAGTATCGGCAAAGGTAGACCAAATCTGAGACTCCCTAGATAATAGGTTTCAAACTGTTCTCAAAGTAGTAGAGGAGTCTAAGGAGCGAGGTAGTGATTGTAACAAAAGAAAAAAGAGAGAAGCAGAAAATGCATGTAACAAGGGTAAGGCTAAAGTTGCTATTATTGAAGAGGTTGTGGACTCAAATACAAATGATGATAGTGTATGTGAGATCTGTCAATACGACCATCCTAAGGGATGTTGCCCTATGATATCACATCTGCAAGAGTCTAGGATGTATGCACTTAATCCATGTTTAAAAAAACAACAAACATCCCGAAGTTTAGTTTCCACTATTCTTGCTGTTTTATATTATGAAACGAAGTTTATAACAGTTTTCGCTCAACTTCATTTTTTTTTGTTTAATTTAATAGAAAAGCTTCTTCCCCAGGATCCCCGGCTTCCTCAGCCTTGTAATTGTAAACCAAAATTCTTTGTAACTTGTAAATCCTTTGGTTTTTAATCATATATTGAGAAAGGGAATTTGATTATGCAATCAGTCAATCAGGACCTTATTGAATCGATCTTATTTTACGGAGAGTACATATTTTATTCTTATTGAGAGTACATACTTTATTCTTATTCAAATATAAAAGCAAGTTGGGAAATTGGTTAAACAAATAATATTTCAGTTGAGGATATAAAAGAAAAAGAAAATATTTGTGTTTGAATAGCAATAGATTATTAGGGGAATCTGGAGAAAGGCAAATTATTTATTTGTCATTACTATTCTTAATGATTTGCAATGCATGCTTGGCAAATCATAAATTGTTTATAAGTAGATAAATAGCTCAATATTCATCGTGAAAAATGAAGACATCATTGACGATGAAAACTACAACTTTCTTCAGTCTTTTCATCAACGTCTACGAAATCAACGAATAGATCCAAGGTCTATGACCTAGTTTGTTATTTTCTTTATGAAAGCCAAAGGAATCGAGTTCTGCAGTGTCTTACAAACGGCAACTATTTTGACGATTTCGCTGGTGACGCTTCTCGATTACGTTTGAATTACGCAGGAAATCTGATGCTTGTGGCGGCAGAGAACAGTTCGGAGGTGGTGTGGCAGAGTTTCGATGAGCCAGGGAACACATGGTTGCCAACCATGAAGTTAGGAACCAACCAGAGCCTCTGCGCCTGGAAATCTCTGTCCAACCCTGCAACAGGACCGTTTTGCCTACACATGGACGCACACGGCACCTTTCTGCTCACTTGGAATCGCTCCATCTCGTATTGGGACAGCGGTGTGTGGGACGGCCAGAAATACAGTAAAAGTCCAGAGATATGGCAGCAAAACCTATATAGATATCGCTACGTCGACACCGGTTCCTATAAATACTTCGTTTATTGGATACCCGACGAATCGCCCAAGAACTTCCTATGCCGCACATGGATGCACCCGAGTGGCCAGCTGCAGGCGTCCGTGATTTCCAAGAGTAGCAGCTCTGCTTCTGACGACGACAAGGACCAGCAGTGGAGCCTCGTGTGGACGGCTCCCGCTAACCCCTGCGACGTCTACGCTTTCTGTGGAGCCTTCTCATCTTGCAATACAGCCAACGCCGGCACCTGCTCCTGCCTCGTCGCTCACCATCCCCGTTACCAGAGCGCTTGGGACACCCACGACTGGTCCGCCGGCTGCATACGAAACACCCCCTTCGCCTGCAACACCACCGGAGACGATTTCGTCCAAATCCAAGACCGGTCGCTGCCCAGCAGAGGGGTTGCTCACGGAAGAGGGCTCATCTCATATAATTCCTGTAGACACGCGTGCCTGGCCAACTGCTCCTGCACCGCCTTCGCCATGGCCACCAACGGATCATCCACCTGCATTCACTGGTTCGG
>MNCI01021399.1:140608-152147 GCA_015680685.1 Gnetum montanum
TGGCAGGGGAGGCGGCGGGTCAAATAGCTTCTTTGTTGCACGGGCAGCATCGGAAATCAGCGCCGGAAAAGCCATGGTTGTGATGGACCCTCGCTTGGCGGGAGATGCGAGCATGGACGAAGAGCAGGTCACAAGGGTGGCTTGCATGGCGTTGTGGTGTGTTCAGGATGACGCCGATGCGAGGCCGTCCATGAGCGACGTGGTGAAGGTGCTTCAAGGACTAGCTCAGCCTCCTGAGGTGCCGCCGCCTGTGCCGCCTTTGCTAATGCAGGCTTCCCTTGTTCACGGCGATGATAATGGCTCTCCGCCCAGTGTTGTCTTCTTCTGGGATCACGAATCCTACGCCCAGCACAAGAATGACGAGGAGCCAGAGGACTTCGTCCACCATGACTAAACACCATGGTAACTATAAGAGCGATGACATGCAGCTTATGTGGATAAGGATGAAAAGGAAGCTTTTAAGGATTATTTCTTTAAATAAAGCTATGCAAAGGCATATGATTGTTAAAAAGAAATCCATTTTTGTTGCATACCATGGTACTCAATCACTTGGTTGGATATATTTTTATTTTGGATAGGACTAATGTACTATGTGTACAACCATATTCTCCTTGAAAGTTGAGTGTGAAAAGACTTTATGTTCTCTAGTTTAATTCCAATGATACATACATTTAGTTTCTTTTCAATTAACAAATCTTTCATCTTAAGCTTTCAAAATTAATAAATCTTCCATCCTAAGCTTTCAAAGATTGTAGTTGGTGCTATTAAACTTGTCTATTTCTTCAATGTACTTAGCACCCCTCGTTATCTTAATGCACTTAGTGAGATAACTCCCTAGCAAGACCATTCTCTATCTATCTTTGCTCTTGACAAGTATGTATCTAACAAAAATTCAAAAAGATTTGTTAACTTAAAAGTATATAAAAGTTTCAAAATAATCATTATTATATTAACTTAATGCATTCATGCATCCTGCATTGAATGCTATGGTTTTCCTTGTTATGGGAATTTGAGATCCCTTTTTCATTAATGAAACTTTTAATCAATCAGTGACCTTGGTAGTTCCAGAATTAGAAAGGATCCAAAGGTTTATAAAGGTTGTGATTTCAAGGGGACTCAATACTCTTTGTACTATTCTTCTTGCTTGAGTGTTTTTCATGGACTTCTTACCATTCCATACCACCTAATGATAGGAAGACAAATAACGTCATTGCATGGTGTTGTTCCCATCATTCAAAAAAAAATGATGGAAATTCAAAGCACATCCCTTCGACATGAATAATTCCTCTCATGATGTGGTTCTCATTTCAAAAAAAGAATAATGGAAATTCAAAGACCATTCCTTGGATAAATAAAAGGGCTACAAGCACTAGTTATGGGACTCGAAAGACATACACCTATGTTTGAAGGTCCCTTCTAACTAAGGCCCTCTCTTTCCTCTTTGTGGAATGGTCGTTGTCTTGCAAGGACACTCTTGTGTCTCAAGTGGGTGGATCAATCTTAGAGTGGTGATGCGAAGTCACTAAAAGTGGATGGTTTTGGTCTGGACTCAGGATAGAACTTCTTGGGTCATTTTAACCACAATTCCACAAGGGACTTCTTATGACCTCAATTCGGAACTGCATTCTAGCTTCTCTATCATCCATCCATGCTACCATACCTCACCTCACTTCCGAGTTCTATGTTATGCTCTATGTCTTTGTCTAACATAGTGGGATTCTTGAGTGGATTCTTTTAGGTTGGTTCTTAACTTGTCATTATCATTAATTTGACTATGGGGCCCATAGTTAAGGTTATGCAATGGTAAAAAGGGCATGAGCCTACTATGTGGAGGACCCACTTGCATAGCTTTTGGCTTGATTAGTTAAGGTTCCTTACCTTTGACATTGTTACAATCTTCTATTTTATATTTTCCATTGTGTAAAATGCTTAGTACTCCTTAATCTTTCATTGCATTCATCCATTAAATTAAATTTTCTCCATTTTTTTCAAATTTATGAACTTTAATGCTCTCTTCTCATGATTTCATACTATTATTGGTCTTCTAAGCTTTCATTTGACCCCAATTTCATCGAAAATTTCCTTGTATTTTGAAAGTTTGACCAAAGTCAACAAAAGTCAACAATGGTCAACAGTGACCTCGTCGACGAGGCCCCATCATCAAGGCCTCATCGATACAATATAAAAATACTATATATATCGCTGAACACTTTGGAATTTTTTGTCATTTGCTCATAACACATGGAAAATTTTTGCAATTTTTCAAAGCCCAAAACCTTCTAGAGCCCATTATTTTCAAACTGTTTGTCTAAATCACTCCATTTTTTGGTCCTACACTTAGCAGAGGTAAGATCTTTATCGTAGGGGCCACAAACCTTAAGGTTTCCAATGCAATTTTTTTAAAAAAATTCTAACTTCCCCAAGGGTTAGTAACCTTAACCATACATAAGCATCAATTTTTTCCAAGTTAACCCTTCCAACAACCTCCAAGATGATTTATCAATGGTAAGGCATAAATAGAAATAACAATTAAGCTAATTAAAATAGCCATAATCACAACTTAGCCAAGTGTAACTACCCTCAAGAGTTAAGGTATCTCAATTGTTTTACATTTACACAATGATTGCTAATCCATGGTTCTATTGTGATTGTAGATGGCACCCAAACAAAAGCCCCCACAGGAAGGAGAACCCTCACAGCCGTGGGAGAAACAACCTAGAGCTAGAAGGGGCTAGCAAGAATAAGGCCAAGAACAAAAAGAGGTGACCCATGCAATGGGACCTCTTCATGAGGAGCCCAAAGTGGAATCTGTTTAGTAGATTCTAGAAGAAGAAGTGCCTACAGGACAATCTTAATGAGAAGAAGCACTTGGACCTATGCCTAGGCTTGAGGTCACTCTAACTCAAGCCTACCTAGACATCATCAAGTCCTGAGAGATCCAAACATTATTTCTTCAAGAAATAAACTTTAGGCCATTTTTGAAGAAAGCTCCAGAAGCTATCAGAACACAATTGCAAACCTCTCCCATGTTGCCAATCATCACGACAAGTGGGAAATGCTACATGGGAAAGACCTATCTCTTCTAGAATAGCCAAAGGCCAAGGTCCGTTGTAAAAATCAAAGAAGTTCAAGTGTCCAACTCAATGGGGGCCATTGCACAGGCACTAGGGTTGACCAACATTGGAACGCAGTTGGCAAAGATATCAACAAAAGGTGATCCTAAGGCAAAAAGGAAGTGGACCCAATGATGCTATGGGGTGGAGCATATGGAGTATGGTGTGCTCACACCGGAAGAGCGAATTTATTTCAAGATTGTGGCCTATCACCTCAATCCAATAGTGCCGCCAAGTAAGGTTATTGCCTTCTCTACTGGTGCATGCACCGCTCTAAGTAGGTAATTTCATGTTAACCTTCCACATCTAATTTATTTGGAGATTGAGAAATGCTTCAAGGAGAATGAACATGGAAGGAGGACCCTATCCTTTCCATGCCTAATAAGAAAACTTTGCAAGAGGGCAGCTATTGTTCGCTATTCAAATGACACTCTCCACCATCCACTCAATAGATAACATTAGAGGCTCACGTAGTCCTTGAGTGTCTACAACAAATCTAAGAGTAGCTCTTAAGCAAACAAGAGTAGCAGGCAGGAATGAGTGGGGTGAATCCATCTGTGTATCAACCAGCAATGAGTCACCTTAATGAGATGGCCTAAACAGTTACCAGATGGAGAGGGGTGGTTCCATGTTCTCTGCTCAAAGAATGCAGCTACTTTTGAGGTCGGATCCTAATGCTTGAGAGGTGATGGTATCATTAGCAACACATCATCTATTCCTAGAAATCTTTGGGAATGTTGCCACTTTTTCGATGAGGTTGGAGGAAGGTGAAGAGGTAACTATATTGGTGATGTAACACTAAGGGCAGGAAATAGCAGCAGAAGTGGTAGCTAATCATGTAGCTAAAGCACTGAATGCACCAGTGACATTTGTACCAAATGTATCTACACTCCAAGATGTGCAAGCATTTGGTCAATGAAAAATTGAACATAGCCCAACATAAACAACTATTGGAACAACTAATAGGAATTGAGCAATCAACTTTGGATATCTTTGATCTTTTAGAGAACATCACTGCAACCTAGTCAAAGCTACTGAATGCAAGCAACAAATGCATTATTTTGGAGGAGCAACTAGAAACAACCCAAGAGAAAAATTAACACTTGGCTACGGAGGTTGCTGAACTTTGTGCCCAACTTGCAGAGCAAACAATCCTTAGCCCAGCAACAATAATAGATGAAGCTATCAAGCAGCTTCAAGAACAATTTTAAAAGGCTGAGGAGAAAGTAGTAATGGCCATCTTCAAATAGTCCATAGCAAAAGCTCAAAGACATTCAATTAAAAAGGACTTGAATCAGATGCACTAAGAAAATGAAACATTGATTGCACAAAATTGTCACCTATGAAATGTTGATGCTCAAAGAGATAAAATGCAAGAATTCATTCATCAACAACAAGAGCAGCTTGCCGAAGTCAACACTTAACTGAGGAAATTGGCTATGGAGAACCAAAATCTATCAATGGAGGAGGTATGCACCTTGTGACAAAAGTTTGCCATTGAAATTGCCACCTAGAAGAATGAAGCTCTCAAGTTTGAAAGGGTAAAAAATCACTATAGGGACTAGGTTGGCTTGCAAACGGAAATTAATGAAAGATAAATCAAGATGGGAAAGTCTAAAGTGAATAAAGCCCTCCATCAACTCCAACATGGAAGAGAGATGTGGTAGCCCATCCTTGATGGGATTCATGCCTACAACAAAGCAAAGATCCGCTTGAAGGAGTTACAGATTAAAGAAATGATAGAATATATGGAGTTGAACAATCTTCATTACACAAAACTGGCAATGCTGATAGCTGGACTACCGCAATCAATTTGGAGAAGCAGGTGGCTAGCTCGTATTTGCTATATGAGGCCAAGTTCAAACACCACAAAGACACCAAGCAAAATCTTGAAACCGCTAACACTGAACTTGGTGTCCTTAAAAGGTGATTCATTAATTAGCAATCCATCATTGAGAACCTAGCCAAACAGAAGAATGACTACCATGAGCTGAAGAACATAGTACGAGCATTTAACATTGAACACAAATAGTTTTCACTTGGTTTGTCAATGTTAAGGAGTTGTTTCTAGCAATCCCGTGTCCTTAGGATGTGCCCATTCCAACTCACATTAGGGAAGCTACATGGATGGTGCATGATCCTAGGAGTAAGGAGGAGAAAATAAAAGCACTACTGGATGCTTTCCACCTCCCACCTGAAGTTGTAGTAGCAGTAGGATAACCATAACTGCCTCAACCACCACTAATGCATGAAGCTGATGAAGGTCCCTTAGAGCCTTAGGAACCACCACTTCCTAGGACTATTTAATCTTCTCCAACAAGCTTCACATCATCAAGGAATGTGTTTTCCAAATTTTTGAAGAGTTGTGTCATGGTGTTCAATTTTGTGTCCTAAACACCACCATTTTTTTCATGTGTTGATTCGTACACCCGGGCACTCCATTTTTTGTCAAGTTAATCAAGTTTGTTTTATTGAAAGAAAAGTCAATTAATAATCCCATACTTTCCCACTTTTGTAAAAGAACTTGAGGACAAGTTTTCATTCATTTATGGGGATATGATGAGTCATCGTTGGTTGGTTGCATTGATGAGGCCTCATCGACGTAGCTGACCATGTCAACAAAGCCTCATCCACGAGGCCCCACCATTTTTTTCATGTGTTGGTTCGTACACCTAGGCACTCCATTTTTTGTCAAATCAATCAAGTTTGTTTTATTGAAAGAAAAGTCAATTAATAATTCCATACCTTCCCACTTTTGTAAAAGAACTCGAGGACAAGTTTTCATTCATTTATGGGAATATGATGAGTCATCGTTGGTTGGTTGCATTAATGAAGCCTCATCGACGTAGTCGACCATGTCAACGAAGCCTTGTCCACGAGGCCCCCTCGATGCATCTTGACCTACATCGATGATGCCTTGTTGACGTGATGTCTATTCGTCGCCTATAAATATGTGCCTACCCATCTCATTTTTGGGGAGTCTAGATTTCAGTAGTAGCAAAGCTCTTGCATTTTTTCTATTCAAAAGTTAGAATTTTTTCCTTAAGTGCCCGCAATAGGAGTCATTAAGTGTACAAATCTTTATTCGATCATTATTGTACCTGAGCATGATAGTATGTGTAGCAATAAAGATGAGCTTTCTGATAAACCTTGTAGCACTTTAGATATATTAACTCCTTTATTTATGTATTCAATGTTTTCAATTATTTGTTAATTATTGTCAATTATTTCGTAATTATTTACCAACAATTGAGTTAATGAAATTATTAAGCTAGATAGATTAAATACATAAGTACAACCACTTCGAGTATAACATGTATTCACTTTGTAATCCCAGCAATGTTATTGCTTAGTATGCTTAGTAGCATAGCGTTTGGTCACCCAGCAGTGAATACATGGGTTTAGGATGTGTATGGAAAGTGGGAACAAATACTTATGTTAGGATTAGTTAAATCATTAGTTAATTAGTTATTTAGATTAGTTAATTAAACTCCTTTTTATCTACATTTCGAGCACTGAAGATATAAAATATAAAATGATAAAAATTAGATGCCTCAGTTATACTTAACCATACCAACATGCATCACAAGTGTAATTGGGAGGACAACGATTGACCTTAAGACTAAATTCACTTTCCTAAAGGGCTATTGAACTAGAAATGATAAAGTCTGTGGAATTCGACTGAGTCGCCCATGAACACTTCATGATTCGTATGGTTGGGCATAGAGATACCTCGCCGCTCATCACCAAGTAATTTACCATGGAGCAAATCAAGCAAAGTCACTACTAGATTACCAAACAGTTACACTTTATGCTTGAAACCAATCATACTTATTCCATCCATATGAATAGACATGGTAATAGTAAATGACTTAGGAAAAGTAAATGCTAAAGTAAAAGTAAATGACACTAAAAAGTAAATTTATTTTATATGTAATATTGTAATGATAAAGAACAATCACAATATTTATTGATGTTCATAAATTGTGTCGGGGAACAATCCACTCAAATATAGATGTCATACAACTGTAATTCACTATACTATAGGCATTCAAAACTAACTCTAAGTTCACAAAAACAAACTACAAGAATTTTACTAAGGGTTGACAAAAATGTATCTTTTGACACAACAGTGGGCTTGTATTTAGAGGCATGACTATGGCCCATTATATTGTATCTACGACATTATATATTGAGATATTTTATTGCAATCAACAACATCAAAAGTTTTATCAAGGGTAAATAAAATGTAAATTAAACTCTTGATGCAAACAAAATATGAATTGAACCCTAAATATTTTTTCTTTCTAAAGAAAGATGTTTTCAAAGAATTTTAAAATTAATAGAAAATTTTGTATGAAATTTATTATTTAATAATTCAAAAGCAAAAAGTACCACTAGAAAAGTACTCTTTTGAATAATCAAAAGAAATGAAGATGGTGTAAGTTTTGAAATGACGCCAATTTAATGAAAGGGTTCCTTTGAGTCACCATTTAAAATGCGTGAACGGTCATCTTTATGGCCATGTAGGTGCACACAACTCAAGTCAATGGAAATCTTTTTTGCTGAAAAAATTCAAAGAAGAGGTCCAATCATTATTAGCACAGGACCTTTTAAATAAAGGTTAAGGAGATGGATGAGGTGTACACTCTTTGGTAAAGAGTGTAAATTTGAAAAGATGCGTTTAATGACATACGAGCCATTTGACCACCGTGAAGATTTTACACATATTGGGTTTGCATATACGTTTGACACATAACTCAGGGAAAGTCTAATCAATGACTACTTTTTTAAAGGAAAATTAAAAGGAATACCTCAGGATTGGCAGGACCCTCTGTTCCTTAGACACGGTGTAATTATCCAAGGATTCGCATTGAATGATGCCGTGACTATTTTAAAGTTTGAACGCGTGAACGTTCTACGTTTGACATTGACATGGCGTGGAGTAGCGAGAAAGGATAAGAAGTTGGTTGTTTATGGTTTGAATTTTGAGCCGCCTGAACGTTCTACGTTTGACATGGAGTGGAGTAGCGAGAAAGGATAAGAAGTTGGTTGTTTATGGTTTGAATTTTGAGCCGCCTGAATTGTATTGCATTATATTTAGACCTGGGTGCCTATTGTTGCTTTGCAAACAAAATGGCCGTCACACCTGCTCGCTATGCATGGTTTGTTCTGCTGTTGCTATCTTGGCTTCTGTTCAAGATAAATTACATTGCTGCAACGGATTTTCGTAGACACTAATTATCCAAGGATCGCATTGAATGATTTGGTTTTTGCAAACTGTGACTATTTTAAAGTTTAAATGCATGAACGTTCTACTCGGAGTCAAGTCAATAGAAAGCAAGAAAGATGAGAAGTCCATCGTTTATAGGTTGGATTTTGAGCCACCTGAATTGTATTGCATTATATTTAGACCCTGGCTGCCTGTTGTTGCTTTGCAAACAAAATAGCTGTCACACCTGCTCGCTATGCATGGTTTGTTCTGCCATGTCTGCTTCTGTTCGAGATAAATTACATTGCTGCAACCGATTTTAGTAGACACGGTGTAATTATCCAAGGATCGCATTGAATGATGCGGTTTTCAAAAACCATGACTATTTTAAAGTTTAAACATGTGAAGGTTCTACGTTTAACTCAGGGTCAAGTCAATAGAAAGAAAGGATGAGAAGTCAGTCGTTTATGGTTTGGATTTTGAGCGGCCTGAATCGTATTGCGTTATATTTAGACCCTGGATGCCTGTTATTGCTTTGCAAACAAAATGGCTGTGACACCTCCTCACTCTGCATGGTTTGTTCTGTTAGAAACCTTTCTAGTGCATCAAAACCGGATTGCACAAGCGGAAGCATGTAAAAACAGATCTCTTAATCTACAAATGTGCATGAAACAAAAAATGCACAAATCAATTTGAAAAACAGATCGAACTGACCTCCATCCATTGATGCCATTGATGCCTGAATGTTCCGGATCTTCTTTCACACGGGCGCTCTGCAGTGATGGTGTATGCAGACTGTAAGCGACTGTGAAAGGGACCTGAACTGCTACACTACAATTGATTCCTCGTGCCTCATTCTCCCATCAAGAAGTCAGAAGGTCCAGGAATCAGTTACCATTTATTAGAAAAATATGAGACCATTTCTAGATAACAATGAATCGGTTGGAACGGATGGATTGCAACGAAAACTGTTATGTTGCTATCCAAAGCTATCACATTGTTAACTGAGATAGATCTTCACAACAAGTTTAGAAGTCTTATCTCATCTCCAGGGAAAATTCTAAAACTATCGACAGTAGAAACAGAAAGTGTAGTTCGCAAATAATAAACTGCTAATTCATTGTTACAATCTCCCACTTGGTCTCCATATTTATTTTAATATCCAACTTTCAAGAAACAAATACGTGAATCATGGCGATAGTTCCTCTTAATGCGAGTAGTATCTTCCATGTATTACAATGTATTATTTCTCAAAGTTAATTCCTTTATATGGTAACTTTGACTGTATGAACAAACCCAATGTTTATTCGCGGTCCGACCTTATGTGTGTGTTCTCTAATGACTTTATGTGCAACTGTATGAGAAAACACACAACTGAATAGAGTTTCATTAACACTGTAATGTTGTACAACATATTACATCATGGAACCAAGTCCCATCTGAGTGACATGATCCTTGAATGACCGTGGTGGGATTCCTTTGGTCAAAGGATCAGCTAGCATTAATTCAGTGCTGATATGATCTACGACCACTTTATTTTCTTTAATGCGATCCCTTATGGCTAAGACTTTATGTCGACGTGTTTATTTCGACTGCCACTCTTATTATTCTTAGCCACAAAGACAGCAACTGAATTGTCACAAAATATCTGTAATGGACTAGATATAGAATCCAGAATTCTAAGCCCTGATATGAAACTCTTTAACCATACACCATGTGAAGTAGCCTCAAAACAAGAAACAAACTCTGCCTCCATTGTGGAAGTAGCAACCAAGGTTTGCTTTCCACTCCTCCAGGAGATGGCTCCTCCAGCTAGCATAAAAACATAACCTGATGTTGATTTCCTGGAATCAACGCAGCCAGCAAAGTCTGAATCGGAGTAGCCAATCACCTCCAAATGGCCAGTTAGTTGATACATAAGCATGTAATCCTTTGTACCTTGAAGGTACCTCATGACTTTCTTTGCAACCTTCTAGTGGTCGATACCTAAATTACTCTAATATCGGCCCAACATCCCCACAGCAAATGCAATGTCAGGTCGTGTGCAGACCTGAGCATACATAAGGCTTCCAACAGCTGAAGCATATGGAATGTTGCTCATGTGACTTTTCTCTAAATCATTCATAGGGCACTGGTTCAAATTGAACCTGTCACCTTTACAATGGGTGCAATACTTGGTGAACAATCTTTCATCCGAAACCTCTCTAGAACTTTATTAATATAGGTTTCCTGTGATAGACCCAGAATATATCTAGATCTATCCCTATGGATCTTAATGCCAAGGACATAAGATGCCTCACCCATATCCTGCATGTTAAAATTCTTAGAGAGAAATTGTTTCACCGCATATAAAAATCCATGATCATTGGTTGCAAGAAGGATATCATCCACATAGAGGACAAGAAAACAGATTTTACTCTCACTGACCTTCTGGTATATGCATTGATCCATGATGTTTTCTTCAAAGCCAAATGAAGTGATGACATCATGGAATTTCAAATACCACTGAAGGGAGGCCTGTTTCAAGCCATATATAGACTTCTTAAGCTTGCATACCAATTTCTCACCATCATTAGAGGAGAATCCTTCAGGTTGTTTCATATAAACCTCTTCCTCTAGATCACCATTAAGGAATGTTGTTTTCACATCCATTTGATGTAGTTCAAAATCAAAGTGAGCTACCAATGCCATGATCACATGAAGGGAGTCCTTCTTAGATACAGGAGAAAAGGTCTCCATGTAATCTATTCCCTCCTGCTGAGTGAACCCTTTGGCAACAAGTCTAGCCTTATATCTTTCAATGTTGCCCAAGGAGTCTCTTTTAGTCTTGAAGACCCATTTGGATCCTATGGCTTTAACACCATTGGGCAACTTGACAAGATCCCAGACTCCATTAGTGGACATAGAGTTCATCTCATCTTTCATGGCATCATACCATAAGTCAGATTCCTTACAACTCATGGCTTGTGAAAACGAGTCAGGATCATTTTCGGCTCCTATGTTGTAGTCAGATTCCTATAGATACACTATATAGTCACTAGGAATCGCTGATCGCTTTATTCTAGTAGATCATCTTAATGTTGGTTCATCAGGCTCTTGAGGGGCAAGATGATCAACGGGCTATTCAACAGGAACTGGTATCTGTTGTTCAGCTGGATCTCCTATGTCTTGACCAGCAGTTTGTGGAACTTCAACGACTGGTGGATGTACATCA
>MNCI01021399.1:153282-207342 GCA_015680685.1 Gnetum montanum
TCTTTAGGATGTAGTGCACAAGGAAAGATTCAGACATCTCAACCTCAAGTGTTTTTAGTTGAGCCGCTATGTCCCTCATGTGCATGATGTGCTCACGCACACCACCAATTCTAGTGAGCTTCATGGATGAGAACTTCATTATCAAGGTGCTGGCCAACGCTTTGTCTGATGTTTCAAATTGTTCATCAATAGCTTTTAACAAAGCGCGCACATTGTTATACTGTTCCAATGATCCACGTATACCAGCCGAGATCTTGGTTTTTATGAACATTACGCAGAGACGATTAGATCGCTCCCATTTATCATAAAGACCAATATCATCTGGATGGCTGGTTGCATTAACCGCAGGTGGTTCATCCTTACGGATAGCATAATCAATGTCCATCCATCCTAAATGAAGGAGAATTCTCTCCTTCCACACCTTGTAATTATCACCCATCAATTCAGGAATGTCACATTTAAAGTCAGAGTAATTTACAGGTTGCATAGCTGCAAAATAAACATGCTTATGTCACTAAATTTTAGGCTATAAACTGTAGGACATGTGTACCAATGTAAACATGCAAAAATATGAATCACATGACATAAAATTGCCTGTGGGCTAAATTTTAATTCAAACAGACTCATATATCCTTATGATGAAGCTATTAAACTATATTCCTTTTCTTAATCCCTGTGGGCAAATTAAGAAAAATAATTCAATACTTCACCCTGATTAATCACTGTAAATATAATGGAAATTCATGTGGGACAAAATCTATCATATGACAGATGATTAATCACAATACTATATATGTGATGAAATACCTTAGGGCACATTTACCAATGTAAAACATGCAAGATATGAATCAAATGACATAAAATTGCCTGTGGGCTAAATTTTAATTCAAATAGATCCATATATCCTTATGAGGAAACTATTGAATTATATGCCTTTTCTTAATCCCTGTGGGCAAATTAAGAAAAATAATTCAACATTTCATCCTGATTGACCACATTAAATATAATAGAAATTCCTGTGGGATAAAGTCTATTATATTACATGTGATTAATCACAATTACTTATGTGATCCAAAACTCTTAATTTATAATTTTGTATAATCAAAGATGCTGTGGCCACTCTATGACTATTCAAATTATAAGGATCACTAGTAAATGATGCAAAAATTTTCTTTTTTTTTGTTATACATACGATTACATTATGCATCAAAATCAATATTAACAAAATGCAATTAAATTCTAAGCAAGCATGAAAAAACCTACAATCATTTCTTGCTTGAAAAACACCAAAACATGAGTCCATAATTGCCATTTTTCAAAACAACAATGGAATATATATCTATATATATATTTTCTGCCACGTGAATCATTTAAATCAATGCATCCTTATTTCGAAAAATGGTAGTGTTAAAACTGTCATTCCAAATGCCAAAATTACTCACCCATGTGAGCAAATTAAATATTTCAAAGGCCATTAGTTTAAATTCAAATGTCCAAAATTGTGCATTTATCAAGGACCTTTTCTGTACTTAGATTCCAAAGCATTGATAAAATAAATTGCAAAAAACAGTGTTTGAAATAGACAAAACTTTATATTGATGTCCAAATTGCAGTAAAATTCCTTTTTCATGTCAAAGGATATTTCAAAAATACCACCGGCAAAAATAAAAGGTTCCATCATTAATCAACCGGAAAAATAAAAATCCTCATTGGAGCATCGCGCAGCGTGAAAAGAAAAAATAATATGCCAAGGCTAACATTCAACATGATAAATAGTTTACGTGTGAAACAGTTTACGGTATTTTCATAGCCATATTGAAAACCGCATGTAATAAAACTCCATCCATCGCTTACAGAAATAGCAATAGCAATATTCAATCCTTTACTCTTCCTACAGCACCCACTGCCTCAATTGGATAGACTGCCCGAGATAGCACCATTCTCTTAGTGTAGCAGATCTAAGGCCAGAAGAAAACATAAGGCCAGCATGAAAAAATCAAGGATCCAAACGCTGAAGCACTCATTCTAATTGAGCTAAAGGGGCACCATAAATCGAGGTTCCAGATCTCACTAGATCTACTAACATCATAAAAATATGCAGACAAAATTGTAGAAACTCCGAAATGCATAGACAAAAATCGCAGAAATTTGCAGACAGAAACAATGCAGCAAAACCCAGAAAACCAAAACTAAGCATCAAGGCAGAGATCTATGGCTCTGATACCAAAATGTTAGAAATCTTTCTAGTGCATCAAAATCGGATTGCACAAGCGGAAGCATGTAAAAACAGATCTCTTAATCTACAAATGTTAATGAAACAAAAAATGCACAAATCATTTTGAAAAACAGATCGAACTGACCTCCAGCCATTGATGCCATTGATGCCTGAATGTTCCGGATCTTCTTTCACACGAGCGCTCTGCGGTGATGGTGTATGCAGACTGTAAGCGACTGTGAAAGGGACCTGAACTGCTACACTGCAATTGATTCCACGTGCCTTGTTCTCCCATCAAGAAGTCAGAAGGTCCAGGAATCAGTTACCATTTATTAGAAAAATATGAGACCATTTCCAGATAACAATGAATCGGTTGGAACGGATGGATTGCAACAAAAACTGTCGTGTTGCTGTCCAAAGCTATCACATTGTTAACTGAGATAGATCTTCACAACAAGTTTAGAAACAAAAAGTATAGTTCGCAAATAATAAACTACTAAGTATAGAGGGTGAGTTTGATTATGAAGTAAACTAAACACTATTATGAAGTAGACTAAACACTATTATGAAGTATAAACCTTTGGTTTCGTATAACACCGTTATAGTAGTGAAGCATACCAAGATTAGCCGAAACTAAATCTCTCCGGGGTGAACTGTCTAGATTTAAAACCAAAAAACTTTTTAGCATATGAACGCTACAGGCGTAATAAACAAATTTAAAATTTTAACTTTTAGTTTGGTATTGAAACTGCGTATGCTTAAGTAGGCGTACGACAAGATGAGAAGAGAGCTCACCGTCCTGTATCACCGCTGCGGCTGCGGGTTTTGCCGAGGATTTGGTGGACCAAAGAGAAGAACCGTTGCTGATGAGCTGCAGAGATGATTCATTTGTGATGGTCATGAATGTGGAGGATAGCAACTCTGCCGCAACAGGGTTGTCTCTATTGGCAACCCATGCTACAGTGAAAGAGGCGCTCCTTGCATACCAGATTCCAACATACCATCTGGGGGTCAGNTCTGCTTTCTATTGACTTGACTCGAGTCGCGTGTCAAACGAAGAATGTTAACGCGTTTAAAATTGTCACGGTTATGAAATGGCTCGTACAAACTGCATCATTCAATGCCGTGCTTGGAAAATTGCACCGTGTCTAGCAAGTTGTTTACACCCCTTCGTCTTGTGAATTTTCGAGAAAGAGCCCAGTCAATGGTGAGGCCTTTCTTTCAATTTTTCTTTAAGAAAATTTTTCATCAACTAAACTTAAATGGAGTCACGTGTCAAACGCAGACGCCAACCCAATTGACCATCGACCATGGAGATGACGTTGACGCTTAAAATCTTGGCGGTGATAGGTCACTAAATGCCATCGTTTCAGCATTACACCGTCTTTACCGAAAAGTCACAGCTACTTCACCTTTTGACAAGGCTGCCCTGCTGAGGGTGCCTCCTTTCTTTTGAATTTTTTGAGCAAAGAAAAATATTCGTTGGCTTGACTTCAGTCCTGTACTAAAACCACTTGGCAACACTGATGACTCCTCCCGCATGTAAAATTTTCACGAATGTCGACATGACCCATAGGAATGGCATCACTAAATGTGCTGCTTCCAAAAACTTACAGCGTCTTTGGAACGCAGTTAACGATTTCTTCGTCTCTTCCGAAAAGGCAGTATGTACCTGGTGGGATCTTTCCTGTCAAAGCATTAAATAATAAATTTCATAAAATATTAATCCTAAAGTTCTTTGAAAACAGCTTTCCTTACAAAGAAAAAAGATTGCGTCAAGGGTTTAATTTACCTTTTCACCTTTCATTTAGCGCTATCCATAATTTTTGGCCATATATAAGTATGTGTCTAGTGAGAATGTTGTCATTATGCTGCTGAAACATATTTACAAACTTGTTTGGCTGATATGCTATGTTAAGCAAGATTATCTTTGATAAAAGCCAAAGGAGATGGGATGGGGTTCAAACAGTTCCTGTGAAAATAAAAAACATCAAAATTTTCAATTTGTACTCCTCTACTTAAATTATGTTAAAGATTTTTTGGAAAGTTAAAAATGTATGCACTGAGTTTTGAAAATCTGATTCCAAAAATTCTCAAGTATTCTGGCAAGTCAATCACATTTGTAATCAGATATCATATTCATATCTAATGTTCTCATATATAGCACATTAGAGGAATGATGATTATCTTCAATGTTAATTATATTGCATAGTTAGCATATTCTCTCCAATGAATTTTGAATATTTCTGTGTTTCAATTTTTAGAAGATGAGATCCTAACAGTGCTCTACTAATTATGCATCACAATAGTGAGAATAGCAACAAAAAAGTAGTTTATCTTTAAGTTAATGCCTCATTAATGCTGTTCAAATAAAAATATTTCTTTCATTCTTGATTTTTCTATGAATGCTAATGATTGCTTGTTCTTCCTTATGGAATATGCGATATTTTGATAGCCTTCATTTTTGGTTGACTGGCCTTACCTTACTTGGTCTCCTTTAGTGAATATGTGATATAGTCATTCCTCTTCAAAATGATATTGTCATAGTCCAAATACTGCTAAAACAAAAGAAAATACACTCCACTTAATATAACAATCATAAATGATAATCTATGAAAATCTTAAAAAACACAAAGGAATAGGTTTTGAGAAGGAAATTTTATGATAGACAAAAAAAGAAAAAGAAAAAGTTTTACATCAAAGATATAACATAAAGTAAAAAATTAACACATAGATTGATACATCTTAAAAAAAATTCTATATTCATTTGATTTTACTCTCTGCGTTATCCTTTCTCTTTATTTCAAGGAGGTTCAATTAAGCTTTTCTGATTCCTCCATCCATGAACTTAAATACATAGTGTAAAACAGCAAGTTTATTTTTTATAGAGAGAACTGAAAAAGCAATTTCATCTTCCTTTTTTGTCTTTTGCTGCAGCTGCTGTTGCAGTTGTATCCTATGTTATTGTAGCAATAAAATCTTTATTTGAGCTGGAGAGGTCAACCTGTCTGGCACTATGGTGGGTGAAAAGGAGGTGAATTTTGTTGACACCCTAAACCAAAGAAAAAAACATAAAAGAAAGAAACTTTCATTGCAGCATAATGCTGCCGAAAAAAAAAAAAAAACAAGAAAGCAAATTCTATTTTTGACGTGGCCATTTCAATGCTGCCAAAAAACGAGAAAGCAAATTTTGTTGTGAGCGCAGCCACGTTAGACGTAAACTACGCGCTCTACCCGATCCCGTCAACACCAAAACGAAAATAAACAAAAATGGAAACAAGCGGGAAACTTTCATAAAGCCTTTAGAAATTTCTAATTTGGTTTATGACCCCGGTGTCTCTCGCTAATCCTAATTGCTACCCCATATAACCCTACAGCCACTGCGATTACGACCACCACAGACGCAACCGTGCCAGAGATGTAGCGTAGCGGCTACGTTCACGCTCACGCACAGTGCAGCTGGGTGACGGCGTGCACGGCAGACCCAGTAAAGCTCGGCAACATGCAGGAGATACCCAGTGCAGATCTGCGAGCCTCAGCAAAGAACTGCGTTGTAGGCAACGGCTTTCTAGCGCGGCCGGACAACCAACAAAGGTACGGCGGAAAATTCTTCTTTTATAAGCTTACTCATTAACAGTTTAGTTTATACTATGTCATTGATACGACCCAAGCAAATGTACAAACCCAACCCTTGCTGCAGACGATTTGTCGATCGTTATCCATCATGGCAGGTAGCCAAAACATTTTGAGAAGAACAAAACAAAGTATACTCTTTAAATTAAAATATGTATAAAACCGAACTGTTGTGGAGGATAAATAATTACAGTTTGATGGCCAGCAAGTTAGTGTGTGTTTATGTCTTTGGTTTAAATGTTGTCTTTACAGATGGTTGAAAGCATGCGCGATCCAGTCGAACTCATACGAAACGAGCGTAGCACGTGCGAATGCCTAACGCCCCATGGAACACTTGGGGTTAATCGTTCGTTGTCTTCCCCGACTTACTTCTTGTTGTCACGGTGTATGGTTAAGTAAGTCCAAGGTATATGATTTTTTTAGTCTTTTCAGGTTTATCTCCTATGCTAAAGGGTGAAGGGTTGAAGAAACTAACTAACTCTAACTAAGGACCTAAGTCTAAATTAACTAGCGTCAGCATCCGTTCCCACTTACCATACACACCCTGAACTGTGCAACTGTGGCTACCAAACGCTAATTGTTACTGGGATTACCACACGTATGCACGTGCTCAAAGCGGTCGTACTGAGGCACCTAACTAGCCTAAGTGTGATAAGAAGCCGATTCCTTGACTAGCCGTACACACCCGTAGGTGCAACCGACAATGAGGTGAATAACGGATAGAAGGATGGAGAGAGTAGAATGGAATGAAATCCCATGAACAAGGTGGTGTACAGCTCCTTGTGTGGTTTATGATTAATGTGACTTGGCAAATCTCATTCCAACTCCGGCCTCAAACCAACCACTTCCAGTGACTTTGCATCAATGCATTCGGTTAAACCATCCACATAGATAACGAGGATGCATCCTCAAAGAGCCACCACCATTCCGACGAAACAAAAGAATGAATGGGAAGCGAGAAGTGCCTTAGTTAGAGGGAACACTTTTGGTTCCATAACCAGTGCTTATAGCCCAAATTTTATTTCGTCTAAGGGGTGTGCTTTGAATTCTCACTTTTTGCTTCTTTTTCTCTTTTTTTTTTAATTTTTTGTTTTTTGTTTTTTTTTTGTGTTTTTATGCATGAGAACCACACCATGCAAAGACTTTTTATTTTTATTGTCTCAGATTCTGATAATTGGATAACATCGAAACGGTAAGAAAATTCAAGAAGAAACATCTAAGCACCCAAGAGAATGACCAACACAAAAACATCAAGTTCCCTTGAAGTCACACCCTTTGCAATCCTTGAGTCTTTTCTTAGTTTGAGAAATACCCAGTCGCTGATTTGTTAAAGTTCTTATTAGAAGGGAACTGTACATTTCCAAGCCAAGAGAAACCATAGAAATTGGTGGATGGATGGATGAAGTGATCTCATTGCCTGCCATATCAAAAGAAACATACCTTAGTATCAACATTGTGACTTAAAGGTAAAAACCAAACATTAGCAATCAATATGAAAACAGTTCATACCATCAGTTTGAACACTTATTATGGGACGAACTTACATGGTGGATACACATACACACTCATACAAAAAATAGAAAAGTATAACGATGTTGTAAAACAAAAACTAGAAAAGTTAAAGAAAGTTGTAAAACAAAAATGTGTAAAAAAAATGTTGTAAAACAAAAACTTAAAAGAACTGAGGGCCCCATATGGTTAGCATAGGTGGCCATCTCCCCCATGACTGAGTTATAAGGGAGAGATCCGAAATAATGAGCGTGGTTGCCCGCTGGTGGAGGGGTAATTTGTACTGGCTGTTGCAGCTTCACAAAAAGGTTTTGTTTGTTGTATATTAACCAGTAACCTTTTATCCGAGTTGTCAAGCTTATATATCATCATGGCTCTAGAGGGAAAGGTAGTATGAATAATATAAGGTCCTTTCTACAAGGTTTGAAACTTTGTACATTGGGGTATATGCGTGGGGTTCCAATAAAGGACCTTATCTCTTGGTTGGTACTTAAACCTCCGGATCCTTAAGTCATGATGTTGTTTACCGTGTGCCTTGTGCAACTTATTTAACGATAGTGCAACTAATCTATTCTCATCTAATACATTCAAAGTTGCTAGTCATTGTTTTTGTGCTAGGTCGAGATCCAGGTGAAGTTCGTAAGCCATGGACAGTGTACGGAGCTCACTCTATATAAGGAGTTTTGGAAGTTTCCCGTACACTAGTTCATAGGGAGAATATCCTGTAGGGAGCTTCCAAGTGGAACGATATGCTCAAAGGGCATTGTTCAGTTTCGTGCTCCAGTCTTGCCTAAATTTGCTAATTGTTCGTGTTAATATTCTGGTAATCTCCCTATTAGTAACCTTGACTTGACCATTAGCTTGGGGGTGGTAAGGTGTGGTCAGTTTATGCTCAACCCCTAAGCGTTGCATCAACTTTCTAAAGGTTGCACCCGTAAAATGTGTTCCATTGTCGGAGATAAGTGCACGTGGCACACCAAACTTGTTAACAATTTGTTGTTGTACAAATCGTGCAGCTGTAGATGATGTGCAATCTGTTACAGTGGCTACTTCAGCCCATTTGGTTAAGTAATCAACAACAACGAATATATATGCTTTTCCGTTGGACATTGGTGTAATCGGTCCCATAAAATCTATCCCCCAGATGTCAAAGGGTTCTAAAGGCTGAATCCATTGTTGCGAACCCTCCATCCTAGCAGTCATTCCCCCATCATGTTGGTAGCGCTCACAGGATTGGGTGAAATGATGGGTGTCCCAAAATAGTGTTGGTCAATAATATCCTGCAAGTAGGACTTTAGTAGCCATTCGTCTCCCAGTATAATGACCCCCACAGGGGCCCTCATGAGCATCCTGGAGAACTTTTAATTAATCTTGATCGGGTACACACCATCGAACTAAGCCATCAGGGCAGACTTTATAAAGTTGTCCCCCGATTTCCATGAAGTATTTGATTTTGTAAAGAAACCATTGTTTCTTCCTAAAGTCTAATCTCTGTGGTATTTGTTGTGAAGTGAGATAAGTGAGAATGCTACTATACCAGTTTACTTCCGTGGGTTGATTATTTATTACACCAGCAAAGAGGGTTTCATTGGGAAAATGGTCAGATACCGCATATTCATCCTCTTTGTTGTCCCAACGCAATCGAGATAGGTGATCGACGACTATGTTCTCGGTGCCTTTGCGGTCTACAATAGTTAAATCGAACTCCTGAAGAATCACCAACCAACGTATGATACATGGGCTAACCGTTGGCTTATTCATAAGGAACCTAATTACACTATGATCTATATGGATATAGACCTTGTAACCCAATACATAGTGCCTAAATTTATCCAATGCAAACACAACAACCATTAATTCCTTTTCTGTAGTCGTGTAGTTAAGTTGTGCACCGATGATACTCTTACTGGCACAGTGGATGTAATAAGGTCATTTTTGTTCATCTAGTTGTGTCAGTACAGCTCCTAAGGCATAAATGGATGCATCGGTCATGATATGGAACGGTCTGGATCAGTCAGGCGCTTGTAGAATGGGAGTTTCCACAAGCCTTTGTTTGAGAGCTTGGAATGCTTGTTCACATTCCCTGGTCCATTTGAATGGTGCATCTTTTTTTGTTAATTCTACCAACGGTTTGGCAACTTTGGAAAAGTTCGCAATAAACCTCCTGTAGTAGCCAGTGTGTTTAAGGAATGACCTAATGTCTTTAACGGTTTCTGGTTGTCGGGTGATTCCTTGGATGACCTTAATTTTTTCTGGATCTACCTCAATTTCTGATTGTGAAATTTTGTGCCCCAGCACGATGCCCTATTGAACCATCAAATGGCTCTTCTGCCAGTTGAGCTTGAGGTTGGTTTCAACACATCATTTCAATACTTGCTCTAACCGGTTGAGGGCTTGATCAAAACTTGTCCCATAGGTGGAGAAGTCGTCCATGAAGACTTCTACTCCATTACCTATTTGCTATTGAAAAATGCTTAGAACTAAGCGTTGGAACGTGGCAGGCGCATTGCACAAGCCAAAAGGCATTTGTTTATATGCGAACGTTCCCCAAGGACTGGTGAACATTGTTTTGGCTTGGTCTTCTGGCGCAATTCGTATTTGGTTGTACCCACTATATCCATCCAGAAAGCTGTAATAGCGATGCCCTGCTATAGTGTCTAAGACTTGGTCCACAAATGGTAGTGGGAAGTGATCTTTGAATGTTGCCATATTTAATACCCTAAAATCTATACATACCCTCCATTTACCTTCTTTTTTCAGTACAATGACAAGAGGACTAACCCATTCGCTATCAACGATAAGGTAAATGAACCCTACTTTGAGAAGTTGTTCTAGTTCCTCTTTCACTATTTGTTTTAGTTTCGGGTTCAATCGCCTCTGGGGTTGCTTGCGAGGTTTCATAGAGGGGTCTGTATAAATCCTATGCTGGCATATACGAGGATCTATTCTGGTTAATTCAGGGTATGACCAAGCGAAGGCGGTTGACCACTTATTTATCACCCTTAGCAAACTTTCTTTTTGCATGGGTACGAGCTTTGCGTTGATGATCACCGATTTTCCGTTTTTGAGGGTCATGTATTCCAGACCGGTGGGTAACGATTTTAACTCTAGGGGCTCTTGTTTAAACTCCTCAGGAATCTCCAACTTTCCCCAATTAATATCTTTGGGGCTAAAGGTTGAAAGTTGGCAATAGACTTGCTCTAATATGTCTACACTTTTAAGGTAAGCACTAGTTATTCCCCTAGCTAGTTCCATGTAGGTAGTCGGGTTGTTATCTTTATTCGCCATCAGCCACTGGGTGTCTTCTTGCTATGTAGCTGTTGCATATAGGAACTTTTGTATATCAATGTCCCATGCACACCGATTGCATGTAGGCAATGTTAAACTTCGCATTACCCATGATTTTTGCACGCAATGACACCCTGTGTCACTATATGCGATGCATGGAACTCTTTTCCTCTTAATTTTCCCAAATGTATTTGTCTTGGATATTTCTAGGGAAAGGTTGCGAATTCCTAAGCATGCGTCGATTGTATTTAGCCATGCCCTTCCCATTATAATTAGGAAATCCCCTTTGTCATTGTTTATTTGGATCACTAGGAAATCAGCTGGATATGACCATCCACCGATGGTGGTAACGATGTCCTCAACCTGTCCCAAAGGAACAGTGATGGATTGGTCAGCCAGCTCTAAGTGAACGTTGCTCTTCTTGAGTGGAGGCAGGTTCTAGGTTTATAAAGTTTTTGTGAGATTAAGTTGACCCCAGAACCTGAGTCAAGAAGAGCTTTATGGGGTTCATTCCCAGCGACTTGGAGGTAAACTAAGGGGACTCCCAGATCCGATAATTTCTTTGGAAGGTGGTCGACCTTGATTCAGTCAGTTACTGTATGTGTTAACATAACTGTATGCATTGGATGTGATTTCACTGTTGGAGGATTTCCCAAAGTCATATTGGGCACGGGGGTGTTAGGATGCTTGACTTCTTGTGAAGGCGAAGGCTTGGTTGGATTGTTGGTTCTAAGGAAGGGTCTTCTTGGTGAACGATTGTTAGAACCAACCGATATTGGGGGATTGGGGGCCTTCGTAGGATTAGGTCGTTGCGGTTGAGTGGGATTTACCTTAGGTTTTGTTGGAGCGATTGGTGGTGTGGCCACAGGAGCAAGAGATGCGGATGGATTTGGAGGATATCGTGGGTATGGGGTGTTTCTCGAAGGAGAAGAAGTTCTAAAATATTCCTGAACTTGGTAGTAACATGGAGGTTTTATGTGACCCATAGAGTCACCTAGGGAAATTGGCTGCTGCACATACAGGCTGCTAGTAAGGGTACTGTTGTTTCGGCGATGGAATTCTCCATGACTGTGGGTATTGCCACTGCTGATGCTGTCTGATGGGCTGAGGAGGCGTTCCACCTGGGTAATACGTTAAGGATTGGTGGAATTGCCTTGGGTTACCTTGTGGATAAGGCAACCTTCAGGGTGTTTACCATTGATTAAGTCTTGGATTTAGTGCATACACCCCAGACTCCTGTAGATGTGAGATAATAGGACAACATCCCTTAGGATGGTCATAGTAGCAGATCTCACATCCACCATCATCGTCTGTGTCAAAATTTACAGCCACATCAGAGTTAGTGATTTTTCCCTTACCCTTGTTATGTGCAGGGCTTAAATCTCTCCTCCTGTTCTTTCCTTTGTCACTACGTTGCTCTACCTTAGACTATTCTACAATTTTCAAGACTTTTTTAATTCTTGAGTCTAAGGAATCCCACATTTGATCTACTTTGGCCGATACCTTGGTTATTAACTTTTGGATCGACATAGTTTTCTGGTTCACCAACTCTTCGATTGGTGACTCATCCTCTTCATCACAAAATTTCACTCCCTTCTTTTGAAGGGAGGGATCGTGGTTATACTCCTCCGCACTTTCCCTCTTACGTAGCTCACCTCTTCTTGCGCTACTTATTCCAACAAACTTTCAACTTCATGGGCTCTAAGTTGGGAAAGTCTCCCTTGGGCATAAGTTCCAAAAGTTCTTCTTGTTTCATTCCTTAGCCCATCCACGATGTGGCAAAGTTGATCCTGCTTAGCGTACCCATGGCCCGGGCAACGATGTAGCAATGTATAGTAGTGGGCCATGGCATCATCCAAGGGTTCATAAGCACCTTGTTTCTAGCCTTGGATCTGCTTACGCAAATTGGACACTCTGGAGTACGTCTAATATTTTTTGTTGAACAGTTCAAGCATCGTACTCCATCTCCTGATGGTTTTCAGTTCTAAGGACCGGTACCAGCTCTCTGCTTCTTTGGTGAGTGTCCTTGGGAACAACTTAAGCTTCTGCCACTCATTATCTATATTTTGCAAGGCACAGGCATCGTGGAATGCCTGTAAATGATGTTGAGGATTAGCATTGTATCCCCCTTCAAAACGTGGGATATTATTTATGTCCAAAGGCTTGATCCTGCTATCTTTTAAGTGTCTTGTAGGGATCCTAACTACCTCTGTGATCTCTAGCATGCTTCGGGTTGCGAGTAGGGGTTCGTCATGATCATCCCTGTCATGATGTCTGTGATGTCTTCGTGGTGGTTCCCTACTCTCCCTACGTCCTTGCCCTTGTCCTAACTCCTCTCGACCTTCCTGTTGAGGTCTTTCATCTATTTTACTTTTATCCTCACCTTTATGCTCATGGTGGTTGCACCCAGATGTGGAAGGAGAGGATGAATGATGGGAAGAAGGGGAAGAAGAAGGAGAACCATTGCCATGACGATGTTTCTTACCTTCTCTTCGGCTGCTTCGGCCCCGATCGTCAGAACGATCTAAGTGTCTGTCCTTAGCATGAGTGGTTGTTCTTGTCGTGAACAGTTGGTGTTCACGAGGATCAGAGCCCGTAGCATGTACAGTTGATTGAAGGCTCTGATGCCTAATCTCTTCACCATTGTGAGGAGGAGGAACATTATTTTCTAAGAAACCTGTCATGAGGGGTTCCTCGTCTCCTATTTCACTAAGGACATGGGGGACCTTGCCCTTCAACAATGTGTGTTGGCTCTCCTGAATTAAGTCCCGAATATGTTGGGCATCTGTGGGATGATAATCCCTTGTGTCAAAGTCATCCATAACGTATTCTGCAAATAGTTCTTGCATGCCAATCTGTGCCAAGGTACAGAAGAGCATGTTAGGGATTGATTGATCTGGGGGTAACATGATGTTACCTTGCAAATCTCTCCATCGCAGTTGTTCATCTTGATGTGGAACAAAAGTAAAATTAGGAATATACTCATTAGGATGAGTATATGTCATCTTATATTGTTGAGGACTTGGCTGGTTTAGGTTATGTTTTTTATCTTGTCGACTGTCTTCCGTGTTATTCCTAGGTGAGTTAACCTTATGAGAAGAAGCCATTTTATTGGTGTGCTGTTCACCGTTATATATGTTCTTATTTAACTAATTAACCCAAAGGTTTGTTAAGGCTCACAACAATTTGAGTGATATCCCTTATGTTCTAATTAGCATACAAACACTTAGTCCCCGGCAATGGCGCCAATGATGAGTGGCGAGGTATCCCTACACTCAACTATACAAAACAAGCGTAGCACGCATGATCTGGTCGAACTTTGTAGACTAAATGCCTAATGCCCCATGGAACACTTGGGGTTAATTGTTCGTTGTCTTCCCAGACTTACTTCTTGTTGTCACGGTGTATGGTTAAGTAAGTCCAAGGTATATGATTTTTTTGGTCTTTTCAGGTTTATCTCCTATGCTAAAGGGTGAAGGGTTGAAGAAACTAACTAACTCTAACTAAGGACCTAAGTCTAAATTAACTAGCGTCAGCATCCATTTCCACTTACCATACACACCCTGAACTGTGCAACTGTGGGTACCAAATGCTAATTGTTACTGGGATTACCACATGTACGCACGTGCTCGAAGCGGTCGTACTGAGGCACCTAAGTAGCCTAAGTGTGATAAGCAACCGATTCCTTGACTAGCCGTACTCACCCGTAGGTGCTCTTAGCCAAGTCATACTTACCCCACGTTCTAGGAGATAAGGGTGAGAGAATCTAATCGCGATGAGTAGCCGATTCCTTGGTTAGTCGTACACATTCGTCAATGCTCGTAACCAAGTCGTACTCATGCCGCGTTACTAGGAAAGCAATAAATAACATTAATTAAACCTATCCATGTACTACAAGATTTATCCACAAAGTTCGTCTTTATTGTGGTACACAACTTGCATTCAGGTACAAAGCTGCTCAAATAAAGAGCCGTTCACTTGGGGGACTCCTACTGCGGGCACATGGAAAATATTCTATCTTTGGGGTGATTAATCTGCCAGAGCTTCGCTACTTCTAACTCTATCTATCAAATGAGGGGAGTGCCGCCTCTTATTTATAGATATGGCGGTGGACCACGATATCGCATACGCGATATCGCAGGGGAAGACACGATATCACGTACGCGATATCGCAAGGGAAGACACGATATCACGTACGCGATATCGCGGCTTGTGCTTATCGCATCTCATCAATACCTCTTGTAACAGTTTAATAATGATAATGGTAATAATCAGTAGCTGCTCGTATTATCAAATTTATTAGGTATGCAGTTTATTGATAAAAGAATTAGTATTTTGTCACTATTTGTTTGTATTTAAGGAGGTAACCCACCACTTTTTGCATTTGTGATGTGATGAGAAACAAGTATACTCTACGTCCAACCATATGAATTATAAGTGTTCATGTGCAATCTGGTCAAATTTTGTAGACTTTAGTTTTCTAAATGCACTTTTTCTAGGTAGTGAACCTAAGGATGCGATTGTTGTCTTATTGGTTCCACTTGTGTAAGTACAAGCGTATGGTTAAGTGTAACCAAAGCACATGATTTGTATAATTTTATATTTTTATCTATTTTGGCTTAAGTACCAATTAATCTAATAAACTATCTAATTTCTTAAGCTATTTCTTAATACAAGTGTTTGTTCTCACCTACTGTACACATCGTGAATGCATTACAACATTACTGCTGAGTTACCAAGTGCTAGCACTATTGGGATTACCAAGCATTAATGTTATGTTTGAGGTGGTCATACTTATGTGTATTAGTTAATCTTATTTAATTAACTACGGACATTGAAGTAAATTGCATAATAGCAGAGTGCATTAAAGTAATCACTAAACTATTTCTAAATGTAGCAAGGTATTTCAAGAAGTTCATCTTTATTGTCATCACACCAAAGTATTTAGGTGCATCAATGCTCAAATAAGGATCTATACACTTCTTGACTCCTACTGTGGGCAATTAGAAAATATTATAATTATTGTAGAAACAAATTGTAAGAACTTAATGCCATGTCAATGCATAAGTGTTGACAGAAAATATTATAAATGTCGTGGATGTATGCATTTATATAGGTAGACTTAGACACCACATCAACGCATGCATCAACGCATCAAATCATGCATGGATGGGGATGCGTCAGTGGGGATGAGTTGATGACAATTCATCATGATGATCATTGAGTGTAGCAATGTTTCTTTAAAAAAAAAACTAATTAATGAGGTTCTTTTTCTTGTTCATGTCCCTTTGTTATTTTGTTTTGTTTCATATATTAGGATTATATTATACTAGATACTGTAAAACATTTTTATATTATAATATAAACTTTTCAATCATCTTCCATTCTTTTGTTGTTCATGTCATGCATGTGCATGCACGTTGTTAATATTTATTCAAACTTTGTAGATATAGAAGTACATGTCTCTTAACATAGACATACATGAATAAATCTATTTTTGCCATGGTGAATGCATCCCTTTTAAATTGCAATGTTCCTATGGTTCTATTTGATGCATCCTTTAAGTATAGCACTTTTCAGCATCACTAAATAAATATATTAATATGCTTTCAATGGTTTTGGACATGTCAACTTTTATTTTTAACTTCATGGTTCTATTTAATATAAATGATTATGGTGGCTACCTAGGGTGTCGAGGGTTGGAAATGACTTTATGTACCATAGTTAATTCAAGTTGACTATGCTTTATATGGATTGTTGAAATTATTTTTTCACACCAAACTTAGATAAGAACATTAGCCAAAGTTCATACTAACTACTAACATCTTTTAAAATTCAAATTCTCAATAACAAAAATAGTATATAAACATTATGTTATAAAAGCTATAATGTAATAAGAATTTTAGAACATGCTTGAAAAATTATAAAAGGAAAGGTTTTCAATAGTGATGAGTGGTGAGGTACCCCTACGTCCAACCATATGAATCACAAGCCATCATGCATGATCCGGTTGAATTTCGAAGACTACGAGCACTTACACACAGTATTCTAGCCATCAAAATCCTAGTTAGAATCGTCGTTGTCCTCTCAACCTAACTTGTGACATTATAGAACAATGGTTATGTGAGACTGAGGCATATGATTTTTATGTGTTTTCTTTTATTCTTAGTATTCAATTCTTCTAATATAGGGAGTAAAAGGGCTAGATAATTGAAGATTTCACTACTCTATTGCTTGACTACTCCTAGCATACGTAGGCATTCCCACCCTCTGTGCACATCCCAAGAATGTCCTACTCACTATTGGGTTGCCATACGTTAAGCGTCACTTGGTTGCCAAGTGTCAAACATATGTTCGAGGTGGTCGTGCTTATGTGTTCTTGTGGACTACTAAAACGTA
The DNA here is from genome assembly GCA_015680685.1 of Gnetum montanum. Taxonomy (NCBI): domain Eukaryota; kingdom Viridiplantae; phylum Streptophyta; class Gnetopsida; order Gnetales; family Gnetaceae; genus Gnetum; species Gnetum montanum. The sequence goes on from MNCI01021399.1 coordinate 170,327, forward strand.
CTATGACTATAAAGTGACAATAGAAGCATGAAAATTATTGAAGTATTAAAATATTAATGCTTAAGTAATCTAGTTCAAATGTTGCAAGGAATGTTCAAAAAGCTCATCTTTATTGCCATTCAAGCCAATGGGCTTAGGTACATTCGTGCTTGAATAAAGAGCTGTATATTCTTTGAACTATGTTTGCAGGCACTTGAAAAATAATCTAACTCCTACGGAAAAAAATTGCAAGAGCTTCGCTACAACTTGAACAAAAGGTGCCATAAATGATGCGAGTGCATGTATATTTATAGTAGAAAATGGTATCTACATTGGCAAGGCCATGTCAATGCTTGGAAAGATGCATTGATGGGCTCACATTGATGTGGCTACGTTAATGAGGCTTCGTTGACACGACCTAGTTGACATAGTGGACTAGATGCTTCATCATACCCCCACGATTGAGTGAAAAATCATCCTCAAGTTTGTGAAAATTTGTAAGGTATGAGGTTACTAGAGACACACATAGCAAAACATCTCAATACATCCACTGATGCTAGCAACACACCAAGTGACCAAGTGTATAGAAAAATTTACAAAGCTATGGTGTTCATAGACAACAAAATTAAACACCTTGACAACAACCCTGCCAAGATGTTGAAGTTGCTGAAGAGGGTCATACAGTTCTTGGTTACGGTGGTTCTAATGGGCCCTCACTAGCTTTAGGTGCATGTGTTGGTTGTGGCTATCCTACAGCTATTGCAACTTCCAGAGGTAATTGGAAAGCCTCCAATAGAGCTATCATTTTATCTTCTTTACTTTTGGGGTTCACAATCCAAGTAGCTTTGCCAATATGTGCCGGCATAGGAACATCGCAAGGACATGGAAGCATAGGGAAGAGTTCCTTTAAATTGACAAACTAGGCCACAAACTGTTTCGTTTGATGTGGAACGCTTAGATTGATGCTTATAGTCACTGGTAGTCATCCATTCATTGGGCCAAGTTCTCCACAATAGAGCATTGCCCTTCAAAGTAGGTGCGAAGAACTTCGAGTTCCACATTTGCTATTTTTAGCTTTTGCTTTGTCTCTTTATGTGCCTTGAACTTGCCCTCGTATAACGAATACGAGGTGGCCACTTGCTTCTCAAGGTTTGACTATGGCCTCCTAGCTATAAGCATGGCTAGGTTGAAATAACGAAGGTTGGCTAGTTCCATATATTCTATCATTTCTTCAATCTATAGCTCCTTGAGATGAATCTCAACTTGGTTATAAGCATTTAATCCATCAAAGATGGGTTGCCATAGCTCACCTCCTTCCTTGAGCTATTGGAGGGCTTGATTCATCTTAGCCTTTCCGACTTGGACTTATTTTTTGTTAATTTCTTTCTGCAAGCCCACTTGGTCCTTGTAGTGATTTTTCACTCATTGAAACTTGACGGCCTCATTCTTCTAAGTGGTAATTTCAATGGCTATCTTCTGTCACAAGGCTCAAACTTCCTCCATTGACAAGTTGTGATTTTTGGTAGCCAATCTTCTCACATCGGTGTTTACCCTAGCCAACTCCTCCTATTGTTGGCAGATAAAATCCTTTATTTGTTGATTTTCAAGGCCAACATTGTGCAGGTGATGTACTTCTATGGTCAACCCAACATTCTCCTAACGAATCTTTGCCAAGTCCTTGTTTAGATAATAAGGGCAGGCTTCCACTAAGGACTTGTCAAAGATTGCTAACTCCCACTCATACTCAACCTTTTGAAGCTTGGTTTGAAGTTGTTGAAAAGCTTCATCTTTGGTGACTTCATGGTTGAGTACAGTCAGATTGGCAAGTTGGACCCTTAGTTGGGCAACTTTCGTAGCTAAGCATTGATTGTCTTCCTAAGCTACTTCTAGTTGCCCCTCTAGGTTGAGGCACTTGCCCTTTGCCGAGAGTAGCTTTGACTGGGTTGTAGTGATGTTTTTTGAAAGGTCAAAGACATCTAAAAGTGGTTGCTTGGTTCCCACCAATCAGTCCAATAATTCTTCATGTTGTGCTACATTGAGTCTGCCACTTTGAGTACCTACAGACATCTGCACATCTCTAAGCTCATGTACATCCAAGATAGGCACCGTAGGTGCGTTAAGAGTTGTGGCAATCATATTAGCAACCACTTCGGCTGCAACTTCATGTCCTTGGTGTTGCATTACCAAGATAGTTGCCCCTTCACCCTCCTCCAAGTGCACTGAGAAAGTAGCACCATTCCTTGATATTTTTGGGAATAATTGTTGGGTCAGTGACACCATTACTTCTCGAGTGCTAGGATCTGTTCTTACAGGCACCTCTGTTTATGTGGCCGAAAGCATCGACCCTACCCTCTCTAGAAAGCTCACAGATTGAGCCACTTATTCTAGGTGGCTTAAGGCAGGGCGATACACTGAAGGGTCTCCACCATCATTGGTTCTCACCTGTTGCTCCTGTTGGTGTAGAAGCAACTATCAGATCTTGTGTATATGCTTTGCTACCATGCACAAGTTTGACCCTATTACTTGTGTAGATGGTGGAGGTGGTGGTTGCTCTTCCTTCGTTCTTATTGTGGTAGGTGTTTTATCTTTCATCATTTCATGCCACGAGGTAATTGGAGCATGACAGAGTGTGTCATTGGCATATTGTGTTATCCTTGCCTGTTTACACAATTTTTTGATTAGGCAGGGAAAGAGCAAAGCTCACCTTCCATGTTCATTTTTCACGAACCATTTCTTAATTTCCAAGAAAAGTAATTGTGGAAGGTTGGTAGGAAATTTCCCGCTTAAAGTAGCACATGCACGAGCAAAGAAGGTGGTGATTTGCTGGGTCTTACCATTGAATTTAAGTGGTAAGATGCAATTTTGAAGTAAACTCTTTTTTTAGTAGTCAATGTGCCGAACTCCTTACGGTCTACTCCATAGCATCGCTTGGTCGACTTTGCTTTCACCTCAGGGTTTTCTTTTTTTGAAATTTCTATCACATGAGCCCTGATCTTAGGCAACCCAAGAGCTTGCATGATTTCTTGTACTGAGTTAGACACATGGATGTCTTTGCTTCTTACTCGCAACCTTGGCTATCAATTTGTCTAGAAGAGATAGGTTTTCCCCAGATACCACTCACCAGTAGACGTGATGATTAGCCACATGGGAGAAGTTTGTAGTTGAGTTCTAACTTCTTTTGATGCATTTTCTAGGAATGGTCCAAAGTTTAATTCTTGAAGGACCATTTGTTGCAGCTCTTTTGGCTTGATAGTGTTAAGGTAGGCCCTGATCAAGGTGACCTCAACTTGTGGCACTCTCATTGGAGTGTCGTCCCTGTGTGATTGTTCTATGGGGACCTCTTCTTCATGGATTTGACAAATAGATTCTACATCAGGTTCCTCGTAGAGAGGGCTAGTTACATGTGAGCCCTCTGCATGCTCCTGAGGTCATGTGCCTTTCCCCCTTCTAGTCCTAAGTTGCTTCTCTTGAGGTTGTCATGGTCCTTCCTCCCTTAGATGCCTTGGTTTTGGTGTCATCTAAAATCACAACATAACCATGAATTATAATGTGTGCATGGTGTCCAAGATGGTAATAATATACCTCTCATGATGGCCTGGCCATGATAGTGACACGTGCATTTTGTTGGATCTAGGGTGGTGTATGTACCATTACACATGGCATCCCAGAGTGTAGCTAAAGGGTTATGAGTTAAAGCGAATTTTTTGAGTTAAAGCTAATTCTTAGATTAACCCTAAGAGAGGTTTTGACTAACCCTAGGAGGCATTAAGTATTTGACGTGTTAAGTCTTGGGTTAGCCATATTGTCACAATATACAGAATCATGGGCCCCCATGATGTAGAGCATACCTCTGGTAGCAAAAGGGTGAAGGAACAGGTAGATGTGGACAAGTGGTAGGAAGGTCATGTGGTTAAGAATGAGATTGGACATAGAAAACTTGAAAAACTCCCCTATCATTATGAACAATGGACAAAATTTTAAAGCACAACATGTGTATATATAGTAGTTTGGGCACTGCATCAATAGGTCTACATAAACAGGGCTACATAAATGCAGGTGGCTATGTATACAGGGCCACATCGATGCAGCTGTTCTACTATAGTGACCACCCTTGACCGATGAATGAAAGGTCCAAATCTGCAAATATTAGCATAAAATTTGAGTCATTCGAAAGCTTAGAGACTTGAGAACATCATGAAACAAAAAGGAAGGGATGTCAAGTGTAAAAGAAGAGTCAAATTTAGGAGAACATCATAATAGGGAGCTTGGGCGATAGAGGGCCCCACGATGGACATCATAGAAATGGGTGCCATATTATATCAAAGGAGTAGGAGATTAATAGGTGGAAACAAAGGATATGCAAGTGGGTCCTCACCATAGCAAGCTCAGGCCTTGTTTGCCATTGCACATCTTCAATTGAGTAGTCTATGGACCCCTTAGTTCATGGTCAATGAGGGTTAATACTCGTATCTCTAAGAACCAATAAAGGATTACAAGTACTAGCAAACCAGAATACATGGTCAAAACATGAAATCACCAATGATGTGAGGAACAGAGAGCAACAGATGAGGGGGAGAGCATGTGGAAGGGAGCACCGAGGTCAAGATTGATATAGTCTCTTTATGAAGTATGTGGTTAAGTGACTCGATGAGAATCTGCTCTAGGTTTGGATCAAGACTGACCATGTCTAGTGATGTTGTAATGATGGACTAATACCAACCCACCCACTTAAGGCATACGCATGTCCTTAGAGAAAAAATCCCATTCTTGATAGAGAAGGTAAGGGAAGCAGGAAGTAAGGAAGGATCTTCATTTGAGGAGACCTTCAAGCCTGGGTAACATGGCTTTCAAGTCTCATAATCAATGCTTGTAGCCTATTATTTGATCCAAGGGGTGTGCTTTGAATTCCCATTATTATTATTTTTTCATTCTTTTTGAATGGGAACCACACTATGCAAGGATGTATTGGTTGGTCCAAGGGGTGTGCTTTGAATTCCCATTGTTTTGTTTTTGATCTTTTCTTTCACTGCTTGTTGCATGAAAGAAAGTGTAACTTAGTTTCCTGAAACCAAAATGCTAAGGTAAGAACTAGATATAATAGGCAACCCATAATAAGCATGCCCCTGTTGGGCACAACCATCACCCCATTGCATCTTGTGGCAATAAGATGGCTTTATGAGAAAAAATAAATAGAGGAAAATAACTAAAATAAAATAGAATAGAATGACTAAAGGTGAAATATATTGATATAAAGAGAAAGAGTAGGTAAGAAACGTTAAATGTACAAACGATGGTGTAAAACAAAAATTTGTAAAAAAAAAAAATATAGAAAAGGCCTAAGAAGCCAAGACAACTATTTTAGTATGGGTAGCAATCTCCCCCATGACTAAACTTGGAGGAGGAGATTCAAAAGATGGAACGTGGTTGACCATGTGACGAAGTGGTAGCGACACTGGTTTGGTGTAGTTCATGGAAGGGTTTTAATTATTGCATATTGACCAATTGTGTTTTTGTTGGGTCTTCAGGTTTGTGGATGAGTAGGGCCCCAGATGGAAAGGTCTCAAAAACAATATAAGGTCCCTTTCACAGTGTTTGAAACTTGGTCCATTGCGGCACATGTGTGTGGTTCTAATAGAGAACCTTATCTCCACATTGAAATGTTACCTTCCAAATCCTAAGGTCATGATGTTGTTTGTTATATGCCTTATGCACCTCATTTAATGATAGGGCTACTAATCAATTCTCATGTAGCACATTTAGGTTGATGAGATGTTCTCGTTGTGCTAGGGATAAGTTAAGATGTAAGTCACTTGCAGTGGATAGTATTTGAAGTTTTGCCTGAATTGGGAGTGTTGGTAGTTTTCTGTACACCAACTCATAAGGGGAGTAGCCTATAGGAAATTTTCAGGTTGAGCAATAGGCCCAGAGGACATCATTAAGTTTTGTGCTCCAATCCCTCCTATATTTGCTAATCATCCTAGTTAGGATTTTTGTAATATTCTAGTTTGTGACTTTGGCTTTCTCGTTGGCTTGGGGGTGATAGGGTGTTGTTAATTTATGTTCTACTTCAAACACTACATGAGTTTACGAAAAGTAGTACCCATGAAGTGAGTGCCGTTATCTGAAATGAGTGCACATGATACCCCAGACCTATTCATAATTTACTGTTAAACAAATCACATGGCTATGGTTGAGGAATAGTCAGTGATGATTGCCACCTATGCCCACTTGGTACAATAGTCCACTACAACAATGATGTACACCTTCCCATTTGACATGGGTGTGATGGAATCCATGAAGTTGATGCTCCAAATGTCAAAGGGTTCTAGTGGCTGAATCCACTATTGAGGTTCCTCCATTCTCATCATCATCCCACCATCTTTTTGACATCGATCAAAGGAGTGAATGAACCATTGGGCATCTTTGAAGAGTGTGGGCTAGTAGTATTCTGTGAGTAGGATCTTAATGGTCATGCTCCTTCTTGCATAATGGCCCCCACAAGGGCCCTCATGAGCATCTTGGAGGACACATAGTTGATCTGCATCAAAGATGCACCATTGAATCAAGCCATCCACACACACCTCATAAGGTATCCATTAATTTCCATGAAGTGCTTAGCTCTATGAAGAAACTATTGTTTCTTTTGATGATCCAACTCCTTTGATAGCTCTATTGTAAGAAGATAGGTAAGGATGTCATCAAATCAATTCAATTATATGGGGGCCTCCTTTGTGATTACTCCAGCAAAGAGGAGTTCATCTGAAAATTGGTCAGAGAGTGGGCTCTTCCCCTCTATGCTATCCCATCATAATTGAGATAAGTGATTAGCAACCACATTCTTAGTTCCCTTTTTGTCTACCATAGTAAGATAAAATTCTTGAAGGATCATGAGCTACTGTATGACATAAGGGCTCACCATTGGTTTGTTCATAAGGAGCTGGATGGCACTACGGTCTGTATGCACAAACACCTTATATCTGAGCACATAGTGTTGGAACTTTTCCAAGGCGAACACCACTACCTTTAATTTCTTTTTGGTGGTGGTGTAATTTAGCTAAGCACCCACAATACGTTTGCTTGCACAGTGGATGTAATATGAATTCTTATGGTCATCCAACTGTATGAGCATGGCTCCCAATGCATAGTTAAATGCATCTGTCATGATGTGAAATGGTCTAGACCAATTAGGGACTCGTAGAATTAGAGTCTCTATGAGTTTCTACTTCAGTGTTTGGAATGCATATTCACATTCCCTAGTCCAAAAAAATAGGATGTCTTTCTTGGTTGGCTCCACCACCGACTTGGTGATCTTCAAAAAATTCTCAATGAAGCACCGGTAGTAGCCAGTGTGTCCAAGGAATGACCAGATGTCCCTTACAGTTCTCGGTTGACTGGTAATTCCTTGAATGACCCTGATTTTCTCAAGATCCACTCTAATCCCCTCTTGTGAAATTTGAAGCCTTGAAATAATTCCTTCTTGGACCATTAGGTGGCTCTTTTGCTAGTTGAACCGTAAGTTAGTTTCTACACATCGCTTCAAAACTTGCTCAAGGCGGTACAAGGCCTACTCAAATGTTGCCCCATAGGTGGAGAAGTCATCTATAAAAACTTCTCCACCATTGACAATTTGCTTCTAGAAAATGCTAAGGACAAGGTATTGGAAGGTTGTGGGAGCATTACACAGGCCAAAGGGCATCTTCTTGTATGCAAAAGTCCCCTAGGGACTTGTAAATGTTGTCTTGGCCTGGTCCTCTAGTGTAATCTGGATTTGGTTATAGCCATCATAACCATCCAAGAAGCTATAGCAACAATTCCCTGAAATGGTATCCAACACATAGTCCACGAATGAAAGTGGAAAATGATCCTTAAAGGTTACCATATTTAGTAATTAAAAATCAATACAAACCCTCCATTTGCCATCCTTTTTTGGCACAATCATGAGTGGGCTAACCCATTTGCTATCCATAATGGGGTAGATGAATCCCACCTTCAGTAGTTGCTTAATTTCATCTTTGATGATTTGTTTAAGTTTGAGATTCAATCATCTTGGCAGCTGTCATAATAGCTTCATGGAGGGGTTGATATAGATTTGATGTTGGCATACCCTAGAATCAATCCTAGTTAACTCAGGATATGACCATGTAAAGACAGTCAACCACTTGTTTACCATCCGTAACAACTTCATTTTTTGCTTAGGAGAAAGAGTGATATTGATTATTATTGGCTTACCATTTTGCAAGAATGCATATTCTAGATTGATTTGTAAATATTTTAGTTCTAGGGGCTCCTAGTTAGAGCTTTCAATGATCTATAGCTTTCTCCATTCAATAGCATCATAAGTAGTGGAAAGTTGTTGATGGACCTATTCCAATTTGTCTATGCTTCCCATATAGGTACATACAAGGCTCTCAAAGGGTTCCATGCATAGGATGCCACTATCAGAATCGGTAGTCAGCCACTAAGTGCTGTCTTGATTAGTGGCTACGACATACAAGCATTGTTGAATTTGTGATTTGCTAGCACACTGACTACATGCTTGAATGGATGTCCACTTAATGGACCAGAGATGGTACATATAGTTGCACTTGAAATATGAAACAAAATTTGCAGAACGCACCTACAACAATCTTATATTATGTAAATAAGGTAATCTATTTCGAGTGGCTCTGCCCATGCTCCAAACCTAAGTCTTACAACTTGAGAAACAAGCACCTCATCATCAATCCAAATGGTGATTCCTGCTAAAATCACTCTAGTAATCTTGTGAATTCCTTATTTTCTGAAATAATTTCTTATGCCTTTTGTTTTATTATCTATTTATTTTTTGGGGGGCAGGAATCTTGATAGTTGATAAGAGGAAATTGAAAATGCATTACATGGTTTCTTGCAAGGACACTTCCTTCTAGATTATGTATCGTTTTGCAAAACATTCCTCCCAATACCAGCTGCATTCATAGTTGAGGCAAATCATCCATGTATATTCCAAAATGTCTAGTAGATCATCATGTATTCCAAAATGTTTTGTATTTTTAAAGTTGTTATCCTTTGGTAAAGAAATTTTTGTTTTAACTCGGTAATTCTTTAAATGTGTGTGACATGGTTGGTGAATAAACTTAGAAAATTTTAATATGTATCGGTTTGCAAAAAATTTTATTATGAGGTAGATCATCGACATACTTCAAAATGTTTAGTACTTTAAAAGTTTTTATTTGCTAAAGAAATGTTGTTTTATTAATATGCATGACATGGTTAACTTATAAGCCTAGAAAATTTTCAAAAGTAAACATTGAAGATTTTATTGCATATGGAGACCTAAAAATATCTATTAGAGAGAGTACATTCATCTTAGTGGAAAAAAAATATAGATTCAACAAAATGCAACAAAGATACATCTTAAAATTTTTTTGTTGCAACATTATATTGGTAAAGACTCTTGCTTTGAAAGCTCAAGTCATGGATTTAATCTAGCAATGTTGAGTCATAAAGGTTTAATTGGACTATGCCTTGTGGTATACCTATATTACAATTATTTTAGATTCCAATATCCTCCCTCTAATAATGATTAGTCAAATAGCAACTAATTAAAATATGTTACTTATTCTACCCAATATAATTTGCAAATGCACTCTTTTCAAGGAGGGTGAATCCATTTCCCACTTTCTTTATCTTGAGTCTTACAAACTCAAATGAAGCTAATTATTTAAGAAAAACCATAAACTAATCAACATTGGTTTATGTGACCCATCCATGGTACATTCCATGACCATCTTAATCATTCTTATGTGTGTTCTTGGGTTCCACCCATGCTTGCCAATAGGCTTGTTGGTAGGCAAGGGTGGGACCTAGAGACATGTTTAAATGATATACAAAATATTTCATGTGTCAACCAACTTTGGTAGAATAGTGGTACATACTTACAATAATGAGTGTAAGGTTGAGTGTTTAATCCTTTTCTTTTAAAAATTCCAGTATCTATTATCAAATATACTAAGAATATGTTCACTACATGCACTCATTGGAGCACTATGCACCATGCATACTCATGTTTGCTATACATTTGCTACATAAAAGATGTTTGCTATACTCATACCACACTATATAGCACATACAACCTTACTACTACCTTTATAAAAAACCAACCACCTAACATACTACCTCCTATTGCAAATCCTCTTACTAACTACAATCCCATCTATTAACTTAAGAATTACCCTCAACTAACTTAACAATGATGCTAACTATACCTAATGATCTAAAGTAAATTATTCTAAAAAACTTGCATATGCCTCCCTTAACTTGGGGAGAAAAAACCCCCAAACCTATACATGAACCCATGACCTAAAAAAACTATTAAATTCCTTCTATACAAATAAAAAATTAATCAAAGTTACCTTGTTACTCCTATACTAGCTTAAAAATTATGCTAAATAACTATACCCCATTACCCTATTTCCCCTCTTGAACAACTATACCCTAGTAAATTATAGGACCCCTAGTAATTGTCCTCTAAAAATTAGTACAATTTTTTTATTACTCTCTTAAAATGTATATGAAGTTATAGTTATACTAGAAACTCCCTCCTACTTCTCCTTTCCATGAATTGAAAATCAAAATTGTAGTAGCAAAAAATGATGAACAAGATGTAGTAGTAGAAGCAAAAGTAAGGATTTTGAAAAGTGATGAATGGATCCTCCTAGCACCACTGCAGCCATGGAAAAATATAGAGAAATACTATGTAGCTTCTCTTTGCAGCCCCTCTCCCTTTTTTTGTGTAGTATGGGCCTCCAAAGTTTAAATTAAAACTAGTAATCTCTATGGATTATGGCACCTAGCTAGCCCTCAGTCTTTTCATTCCACTAGCTTCATTGATGCACCACCTACTACATTGATGTCCATTGTATGATTGCAAGGATTGTGTCATGGTAGAAAGAAACGTGGTTGTAGTTGTTGTTCATTTTGAATGCTCTCTTTGACTTTGTAGATGATGGTTTTATCATGCACCTCTTTGTAGAGATGTCTAAAATGGTGGCTTTGGTGTTGGTGGGGGATTTTGTGCCATGGCTGAGCTACCTTAACCTTTGTGATAATGCTAGTGAAACTTTCTCTAAAGGATCACTTTGTCATTGAGTTACATGGGCTACCCACCTCCATAGAAATATTTCTCAAAAGTAATGTATGTTTGAGGTACCAATGATGTTTGATGAATTGTGATTCATCAGGTTGCGATATTGAACCCCTGATATCGAATCCACGATATCTGGTACACAATATCGTAGCCCAAATAACGATATATGATACACGATATCGTGACTCCTGTGTGAGCCTATAAATAAACATGTAGGCACACTAGAGGAGTTAGTATTTGAGTCTAAAAATAGTTATTCTTTTAGTTAGTTTTAGAAGTTAGTTCATTTCTTAGTTCCTCTTAACCCTTTCTCCAAGTGCATGCTCACAGTGTGATGATTGTAATTGTATGGAATCCTTTATTTGAGTGTGATGTACTTGGACACACACATGACTGGAAATAAAGATCAAGATTACTCCATCATTGTAGTATTCACTTACTTTAATTACTTAATTTTAATTATTATTAAATGCAGAATGAGTATGACTTAATCACGAGCATCTATGTGTGACTACTTGGTATCCTAGTAGTGTACTTGGGCCATGTGCTTGGTAATCCCATTGGTAGTCATGCACGAGGCCTAAGATGTGTATGGATGATTAAGGAATGGATGCTCATCACACTTAGGCTAGCTTATATTCTCTCTCCCTATCTGCTCTTAGTATAGCTCTCTCTATCCCTTTTTCCTCCTAGCTTAATTAAAGATTATTTTCCATTGTCTCTAGGAGTAGCATTAGTTTAGGAACACATCATACACCTCACTCTGGACTAAACCATATGTGACAAAGCAAATACTAGTCTAGGTGGGAAGACAATGAACTACGATCAACAAGTAACTATCTAGATACCACAACTAGCTTGCCCGTGGAGTTTGACCAGATCATGCGTGAAACACTCGTATTTGTATGGTTGAGTGTAGGGGGTACCTCGCCACTCATCATTAGTGCCATTTCCAAGGACGGTGCTAGTTATTTAGGTTAGTTACATCATATAAGATTGATGTAATAAGGTATTAACAATATATCTTTTAGAAAAGAAATTAATTTCAATTAAGTCACACATAAACTCACACACAATGTCTCTCTCACAAGATAATGATAATGCAACAACCAGAAAGGAAATTCATTGGAGAACCAATGAGTTATATAATGATGAAGATGAAGTTTGGAGTACTCAATTTGATGTAGGGGTTTCCTATGAACATAAACGAAGACAACATCATCCCAACTCACAAAGGCATAACTTACCAAGTGACGATGAACCCCTACTGGCCACTACAAGCCTAACAAAAATATAAGAGGTTGTTTGAATATCTCGTAGGCATCGCAAGGAGAGCCATCTACCAAGGCTCAACTTAAACAACTTTCCTAAGTTTTCAGAAGGCTATGACTTAGATCTACAACACCATCTACAAGCCTTCCATGATGCTTGTGTATGGAACAACATTGATAATGGATGGCAAAAACTTAAGCTCTTTCCGATGACACTCGTTGGCCACACAAAAGTATGGTATAGGTCATTAAAACCAAAATCAATTCGATGTTGGCTAACAATGATAGAACTCTTCAACGAAAGATATCAAACCTATGCGAGAGTGTCAACCTTGAGGAAACAAATCCAAGAGTGGAAAAAAGAGCAATATGAACCCTTGGACATGGCCTTAGAAAGATATTATGCATTGTTAAATGACTGTCCATGCCATGAGTTCTCCAAGGAAAGGCCAATGTATCATATCATAGATGGGCTCCATAATGAAATAAGGGAAACCTTAGGGATGTATGCCTGGGGTCAACTATATGAGCTACGGACCCAGCAATTTCAAGAGCTTATCAAGTGGGTAGTAAAAGAAGAAGGAGAAATGGCTAGATGGGAGAATGTTGAAAAATCTCAACAAGACCAAAATATCAATTTAACAAAGGTCTATAATCATGAAAAGGAGAAATCAACTCAACTCAAGGAGGTGGAATCATCTTTGCCAACACTACAATCATTAAATAAAATTAAGGCAAAGATCAATAAGATGATGGAATGGATGCATAAAAAATGCGGAGAATATGCCAAAATTATTGGAGGTAGAGTTATGACAACCCAAGAAACAAGACAAAACACCTTTAGATGATTAGAAAGAAGGGTAGAAGAGAATAAGAACTTCACTTCCAATCATACATATCAATGTAACATTTACCTATACAATCACCCCAAGGGCCAATGCCCAATCTTGTCACATTTACATGAGCATTGGGAAAGAGTGTTACATCCAGAGCTTGTACAAAAATATTGTGTTCAATCACAGTGGCAACAATCCCAGTCGTGGGGTAGGCCACCTCCAAATTGGTTACACCCTTCATACCATCCGAACCTAATTGCTTATCAAGTTTAATATCTTATTTCCCAACTGAGTTAACTTCCTCTATCTCAACACACTATTATTATTCTCCTTAATACTATCAACTCATATCCTCTCCAACAGGACTACCACCTTGTGTACATTACACTTCTCCTGAATTTCAACATTCTCATCCTTCACCTCCTTCTACATCGTCGCCAAGTGTTCCAAAAGGATTTGCATAACAACAACAACCCATGAATGTTCCTTGTGCTTCTACTGTCAATAGCAGTGGGAACCCTTTACAACATCAAAGGCATCATTTCTTTAGACATGATCATAAGAAGGGATAATACAATTTTGAGTCGACTGCATCCTCCAACTCAACACAAGTTCAACACTATGGTGCATCTTCCTCTTCGAACCCAATGCCTCATGTTACCTTATTAGGGCCACCACTCAATACTCCAACAACTAGGTGGCCCAATGAATATAGCCACATGGAGAGACATGTTGATCCTTGCATACCATCTTACAGGCACAAGTGCCATAGTGGGTCAAGCACTCATCAATTGACTACATCTTATGAATTTCCCCACTATGCTTACTATAATCAAGTGTGTAAACCCCACTCAGGGTACATTTCAACCACCACATCAAAAGACACCTAGTGATTTGGATATGATCGGCTCCCAACACATCCAACATGCAAGGATCCAAACTTTTCATTTATTAATCCTCACCATACCCAACTGTTTAGTTATGAGGGATACCCCCAATTCTAATGACAAGCAAGATTAATAAATATTTTTTATTTTATTTAATTTTGAAATTTATGTTTTTCAATTTTTCACTTTTCAACTTATTGTCTAATCTTTTTGCCTTTTATTCTTTCTATCTTTTTATCTCTTTATAAGTAACCTCATCTAGGAATGAAATACTCATGTGACTCATTGGTTGAGGTGTTGTTCTATGCTATCAAGTCTTAGGTGGCTAATTATTTGGACAACAAGCCCACAACATCCACCCACCCATTCTATGAATAAGGGGTTTTGCCCTAGGTACAATGATATTTATAATCATTAAAAACTTAAAATAACCTTGTTTTATTGTTCCCAGAACAAAGAAGGATGGACCAAGAGGGAATGGTTAGGGTGTGACATCAAGGGGACTTGTGGATTCTCTTTGGTGACATCTGTAGGAGTTATCATGCAGCTTAGTTGTACTACGATCCTTGTAGATCTAATGAAAAATGGAAGTAAGAGTAATCAAAAGGCACTTAACCAGAAAAAAATAATGCTATTCTAGGGGGTCCCACGAGAAAGACATGCACCCATGCCTAAAGGTAGGTGACTTCTCTAGATAAAGCAATACTTCCAAAAAAAAAAAAACGAGTGCTACAAAGCAAAATCACTCCTCCCTTGAATGAAATGCCAAGTAATCGTACACCTTGCTAACATGATGCTCTCATAACCTACCAGTCCTCAATTTATACCTTGGAGTTTCAAATTTTTTTTAAAATTTTTCAAGTACCTTATTTTTGATAGGACCTGATATCGAGTCCCCAATATCGAGTTGGCCACGATATCGGGTCCTTGCTAGTGGGTACATGATATCACATCCTTAAAATCTATATATATTGATCCCCCACAAACATCAACATCATTTGTAACTATTCATGTGGGGGAGTTTTTCAAATTTTCTTCTACGACTTGAAATTGCACATCTCTTGTTCCAATAACCATAACTCGCTCGCTAGTGCTTCGGTTTTCATTCCGTCTGAACCTACTTGAACCCGAAGTGTTTAGCTTAGTTGTGGGTGAGGGATACATGCTAAATTTCCCAAAGTACACTATCAAGGATAATTACGTATAAAAATAATACACATGTGCCAAAAACAATTTCATCTCCTTATCTATATTGGGAAAGTAAACTTTGAAACCACCTAAGCAATGTGGGCCAAATATTAAAACTTTTTGGGGACATTTCCATAAAAATTCCTAACTTTAAAATCACATGGAATAAGAATGAATTCATTAAGGCAGGAAGTAAGGTATAACTTAACTTTGGTAAACAACCTTACTAATGATTGGTCCCATGTGATTGTAGATGACCCCAAAGCGTGGACACAAGAAGGTCCCTCTCAAGGTGTGTCTAAGCGACCCAAGAGAGGTAGAGGACAGGTGCTTGTCAAACAACATATAGAGTAGGAGGCGTAATCCTTCAATACCCATCAAGAGACTCCTACTACTGTACAATCAAAATAGGTAGAAGGTGGAGCTGTTGCAATGTCTAAATAGGGACAACACCTCATGTTGCCCTTGGAGTGTGTTTAGGCCATCCATGAAAGGTCCACATCAACTATGGTGATCGTGGAATTGAACTTCAAACCCTTCATGAAATTCGCTCCTAAGGTTATTAGGGACCAACTCAAAGGATCCCCATTATGGCCTATCCTCTCTGAAAGTGTTGCCTAGTACTTAGGAGACACGTACCAATTTTGGCACAATAAAGAAGAAGGAACCACGATTGACATTGGTGGTGTGTTTGTTGATTTTTCTACCAAGGCCATTTCAAAAGTGTTAAACCTTTCAAATATGGGGTCAAAAGTTGCTCACCTATCCACTCGCTCCAATGTTGATGCACAAAAGGTTTGGGCATATAGTAAGGAAGATAGGGCATATAGTAAGGAAGATAATATATATGGAGAATTGACGTTTGAAGAAAGAATCTATTTCAAGATTGATACTTATCACATCTTCCCCACAAAAGGATTAAATAGGATTTCAACATATTCAGCAAGAGGAAGCATGATATTGATGGGAAAGGTTAATGCTAACCTTCCCCATGCATATCTCATGGAGATCTTAAGGTGGTTCGAAGAACACAAGATAGGAAAGTTCATGTTTCCCTTCCCTTGTCTCATAAGGAAGCTGTGCAAGCATTCTAGAATTCTAGCATACACCAATGATGCCCCCAAAAGAGCCCAAAATGATTCATTTGATGAACTATTGAAGCCACTAGCTTCATGAAAAACTACTGGTGAGACATTGGAGCTAGAGCCAAAGCAAGAGTAAAAAAAAATGGTGGGGCCCACTACAACTCAAATTGTAGGGCCTAGCCAACTCCCAAGATCAAGGCCTAGTCAACAACAAGAAGCAGGGCCCAACATAAGACAACAAAACCAATTGCCACCCCCGCAGGATTATCGATCATTGATGAGCCATCTCAAGGCCATCGCTGAGACGATCAGTTGGGGGAGTTGTGATGATGCTAATCTATTCTAAGTCATCAAAAATACTGTATGTCCCACTATCTCTATAGATCATTCACAAGGTGAGGTGTCCATTCAGACAAGAGGAGGGGAGACTGATTGGTCACAATAGATTTCAGGGAACGTTGCATCCTTTTAGGTGCAACTCGAGATTGGTGAAGGGGACATAGTGGTGGTCATGCAACACTAGGATGCAGTAGGAGATGTAGAAGTGGGCATAGATCACATCAAAGAATCCTTCAATATCCTTGTTGTGCCACCGATAGACTTCACTGGAGCATATGATGCTCAAACATTGGCCGATCCCTTAATGACTCCTATGGAGCATGAGGATGTGCTTGATCGGTTTTTGCAAATAGGACAAGTGATGATGTCCTTTTTTGACATCCCACAAGATGTCACAGCAGCATAATCAGGCCTCATCTCTACCAAGGGAAAGTTGGTCATGGTAGATATCAAGGTTGAGCACGTAGAAGCAAAGTTAACAAAACCCCAAGAGAGGCTCATAACCCTGCAAGTTGCATAGCGGGACCCCTTTCAATTCATTCCTATAGACTAGCTGGACATCTTTAGGACTGAGTAGCTCAACAAATTATTGGTAGAGAATAAGAGAGTGGTGGAGGAGAAAGAGAAGGCTAACTAGGATGCCTCCAAGGCATAAGTG
Source organism: Gnetum montanum (assembly GCA_015680685.1). Lineage (NCBI taxonomy): Eukaryota > Viridiplantae > Streptophyta > Gnetopsida > Gnetales > Gnetaceae > Gnetum > Gnetum montanum. The sequence goes on from MNCI01021399.1 coordinate 187,695, forward strand.
CAAGCCTATGCATATGCCAAGGCATTCAAAGCCTTACAAGAGGAGAATAAATAGCTCACTGTTGACAATCTTCAATTGACTGCTATGGAGAAATAGAAGAATGTTCTCAAAGAAAACTTTTAATAGCTACAAGAACAATTGATCAGGGTCAATCAAGATATGAACCATTTAGCCAGAGAAAATCGAACCCTCTCAATGGAGAAGGTATGTGCAATCTGTCAGAAGATGGCCATCAAAATAAGTGTGTGGAAAAATAAGGCCAAGTGGCATGAAAAGTTAAAGGAGAATTTCCAAGACTAGGTGGGGATATATAAGCAAATCATAGAGAAGGAAATTCATATGACCAAGGCCTACATCAATGCTTTTAGTGCTCGACACACTGATTGGTAGGCCATATTGGACACATATGCATTTGCCCATCAGGTGGAACTTAAAAGCTGGGACCTATAGATTTAATATCTTACAAAGTACATGGAATTGGCAAACCTGTAGTATGCCAATCTAGCCATGTTAATAGTAGGGTGCCCGAGGATAGAGCTTGAGGGGTAGGTAGTAGCCACCTATGTCAAATATGAAGCAGAATTTGTAGAGCACAAGAAAATGTTGTAGAAACTGGAAGTTGCAAATTTTGAACTAGAGGTGGTTAAAGCAAGCTACCAAGGACAAAAATATGTCATAGTGGGCTTGGCTCGATGGCTTATATATTTTTAGGAGTACAGAGACAAAGCCAGAGCCTACGAGGAGGAACGATAGTTGTTTGTGGCCTGGTACATCAAAGTAAATAAGATGTTCCGACAACTAACATGCCCATGGGAGGTGCCAACTCCATCAAACATTGGAGCATCAGCATGGATGGCACAGGATCCCCGAACATAAGAGGAAAAACTCTAGGCACTACTTCAACGTTGTCAAATTCCAAAACCTAAAGCACAAGACAAAGGGAAGCAACCCATGGAGGAGCCACCACCACCTAGAACCACATGAGTTCCACAAAATTTTGTAATTTTGTGATTTTTCATTTCTTGTGTTGTGTTCCAATTTTGTTCTATTAATTTCTCCACTACGTCATGAATCAATTCCCTATCAGTCAATAATCCCATACATATCCACTATGTAATCAATGTGGCTTGTTCTCATTTTGACTTGAGGATGAGTTTTCATTCAATCATGGGGGTATGATGAATCATGATTCATTAGGTTGAGATATCAGACCCTCGATATCGGATCCATGATATCGAGTACATAATATCATAGCCCAAATAATGATATATGATACACGATATCATGACTCCTGTGTGAGCCTATAAATACACATGTAGGTGGACAAGAGGGGTTAGTCTTTGAGTTTGAAAATAGTTATTCTTTCAGTTAGTTTTAGAAGTTAGTTCATTTCTTAGTTCTTCTCAACCCTTTCTCCTAGTGCATGCTCGTCGTGTGATGATTGTAATTGTACAACATTCTTTATTTGAGTGTGGTGTACTTGGACATGCACATGACTAGAAATAAAGATCGAGATTACTTCATCATTGTAGCATTCACTTAGTTTAATTACTTAATTTTAATTTTTATTCAACGTGGAATGAGTACGACTTAATCACGAGCATCTACATATGACTACTTGGTATCCTAGTAGTGTACTTGGGCCATGCACTTGGTAATCCTAGTGGTAGTCATGCATGAGGCGTAAGATGTGTATGGATGATTAAGGAATGGATGCACATCACACTTAGGCTAGCTTAGATTCTCTCTCCTATCTCCTCTTAGTATATATATCTCTCTCTCCCTTTTCCCTCCTAGCTTAATTAAAGATTATTTTCCATTGTCTCTAGGAGCAGCATTAGTTTAGGAACACATCATACACCTCACTCTAGACTAAACCATACATGACAAAGAAAATACTTGTCTAGATGGGAAGACAATGAATTGTGATCAACGAGTAACTATCTAGATACCACAACTAGCCCATCTGCGGAGTTTGACTAGATCATGTGTGAAATGCTCATATTCATAGGCTTGAGTGTAGGGGTACCTCTCCACTCATCAATGTTGCTGGGCTCCTAGATATTGGGTTGTTTATTTATTTATTTTCTTTTAGGGGTTGATACCTTAATGTTAAAAGAATTCTAATTTTCATGATATTAAACTTGTTCAAACATGGCCCCAGGAAAACATGGAAGGATTATCATCAATACTTAGTGCCCAAACTTTAAATTGCATGCAAGTGCAAGGATAGCAAAAAAAAACAAAAACAAAAATTTTACAAGAATGTAAGAATATATAAAATATAAAGCATAAAGAGAATTATAAAATAAAGATGTAAAGTCTTTAAGTAAGCTATAATTTTTAAAATAAGAATGAAATAATCACATAACCAAAAATGCACCAAACATGGGCCACCATTATTCAAACCACCTTGTTTAATCAAGGTTTCAATATATAATTTTTATTGATTATAATTTTAACTATATATATATATATATATTGTAATTTTATAATTAAGATATCATTCCCAATTCTCTCATAAGTAAAAATAATTAGTATAAGGACTTCTTTGAACCTAAGACTTATGCTAAACTCCAGGAAGAGAACATGATTCTTTAAGATCATGGCTAATCACAACTTTTAGATTTTTCCTTAGTTTTTCTTTTGTTTTTTTTTGGAATTTTAGGAAAATATGTTAAAGAGAAATGAAGGCTAGGGTGAGGATTACTGCTGGACCCCATCACACTTAAGAACTTATTACACTATCAATTAGCATAGCCCTCATTCTTTTTATTTTATTTCATTTTGAGGAAACTTTGCTCATGGTGCACTTCATTCTTAAGGTAGGAATTCCAACATGAGTTTGGCCAATTATTTGCATTACCAAAGAACATGGTCTTTTCAAAAACTTTGCCCATGATGAAGTTCAACCCTTGTGCATGTGCCTTTAATTACAAGCTAGATGACATCATAGCAAGTCTCTTGGATGGTTAAGGTTTCACAAGTGGAGAGGAACATACTTCACCTTGTTGCTCATAGGATAGCCATGGATCATCATACTTGAGGGCTAAGGCTTAAGGGAAAGAAATGAAATTTGTTACCTAGTGATTGTAGTTAACCATTCTCCATGATAAATTAGCATAAATCTCTTCCTCCATAATCCAACATGACTAATAAAACCAAAACGTTGAAATAGATTGGGAAGAATAATAGGATCATTAAAGTATATCATATAGAGGAGATTTTATATAATAGTAATATGATATAACATGAACATTAAATAGATAACATAACACTTGCATTACTTTCAAATGGAGTTATGATGATCTAATGCCTAGTAACTCAAATGATCATAATGATTATTAAAGTTGTATTGAAAAGCACAAATAGGTCAAACCAAAACCAAAATGCTAAGAAAGAGATGATGATAGACTTAACATGCATGAGAACATGATGGAAATGCAAAGAAAATATGCAAATTCAACTTTATATAAATGAAATGCATGAAGAATGAGGAGAAAGCATGCAACTAAGGATCTACCAAGTGTCCACATGGGGTTCTTGAGTAGAAATGTTTTAAATGAAATGCATTAAAATTTCTATTTAATTTGTATCCTTGAAAATCAGTAATTTATGCACATTGGGGCCAACGACATTTGTGACTTGGTATGGGCCTAACCACATAGGAGAAAACTTAGTTTGAGGACTTGTTTGACTAGATGCTTTATCTCTCTTAAGGACTAGATCACCTACTTGAAAAAATTTGGTTGCATACATCTTATCAATCCATATTTTAATGGTTTGTTGATGATTAGATAGGCTTTCAACTACTTTGAACCTTTTAAGTTCTAAATTCCAAATTTCATATGTTTGTGAGATTAAATGTTCATCATTTGGTAAATAATCCAAGAAAAATTGATATGTAGGAATTTGCAAATTTATTGGCAATATGGATTCTTGTACATATACTAAATCATAAGGTGTAGTTTTAATTGACTCTTAATAACGAATTCTATCAACCCTTATTGCCCATTCTAGTTACTCATGCCATGTATGTGGATTTTGAGTCATCATCTTCTTAATTCCATCTAATATAATTTTATTGGATGACTCAAATAAATCATTAACTTGTGGATAATATTTAATTATAGCTTTGATAATAATATTATGTTCCCTACCCAAATTTGTAAACTCTATAGAGATGAAAGCAAGACCATTATTTACTACTGATGCATAAGGATGCCCATACCTAGAACTTATATCATTTTATAAAAAACAAATAACTTCACAAGATGTTGTAGTTTTAGTTGCCTTCACTTCTAACCAACATGTGTAATAATTAATGGCTATTAAGATAAACTTATGTTGGGTTGTTGATGATGGATTAATTACTCTAATAAAATCTAAAGCCCATTGTGTGAATGGTCTTGTTTCTATTATGGGTTGTACAGGGGCTGAAATTTTGGAGTCTTTACCTTTAAACATTTGACATTATACACAATTTCTAACTAGGTTGTAGGCATCATTAATCATAGTAGGCCAACAATAACATGATTTAATGATTTTATGTATTAACAGGCAACAACCTATATGTCCTTCCTCATGTAGTTGCCTTATAACATCGTTAGCTTGTTCTTGGTCTAAACATTTTAGGTATATTCCTTAGAAGTTGTTCCTAAATAATTCACCACTAATTAGAACAAACATAGAACATTTAGATACTAAGAGATTTTTTTTTTGTATCTAGGTAAATCTGAAGGACAATGGTAAAAGGTTAAATAAAATTTAATATCACCATACCATGGATCATGTAATTGGTTAGGATTAAATGGGATATCATTTTCCTCATCTATAGATAATATGTGAAGTGGAATCAATTCTTTACCTTTGGGTGCATCATAATTTTCTAAATTTGAGGCTTTGACTATAAGTTTACCAAGACTAGGTCCTCTAACTAGCTTGGCTAACTTCCACTGAATATCAAACTCTTGTGATTTCATAATTCATTTAGCCTATTTTTTACTAGGATGTTGTAATTTAGCTAATACAATGATGGAAAAATTAGGAACAATAACAAAACATTTTTCATTTAACAAATAGTAGTGAAATTTCTTAGGGCTTTAATTATAGTGTACAGTTGTTTCTCAACAGGTGAGTATTTCAATTCAGCATCTTTCAAAGGTGTAGACATAAAAGCTATGGGCCTTTCACATTGCTCAACTACATCTTGGGTTAGGATAGCAACGACAGTAATATCACTAGAAAAAGAATATAAAAGGAAATCATTTTCATATCATGGGGAAGTTAAAATTGGAGCATCTATAATGGCTTATTTAATGGTAAGGAAAGCATTCTTTCTTTGATCCATCCAATGTATGTTGCTATCTTTTTTTAGCATCTCATTTGATGGTCTAAATAATTTAGCATAGGTAGGAATGAAACATCTAACAAAATTAAGTTTCCTAAAGAAGGCTCTTAGATATATCTTAGATAAAGGGTATGGGACTTCTAAGATTGAGTTTACTTGCTCAAGATCAATCATAACTCCTTCCTTAGTTACTATATGATCAAGAAATTTACTGCATTGAACACCAAAGATGGACTTCTTCGCATTCAAAGTGATACCAAATCATCTACATCTTATGAAAATATTTCTATGGTCTCTAAGATGTGTTCCTTGATCCTTGGAGAAAATGGTTAAATCATCTAAGTAAATAATAATGAATTTCCGTATTAGTCCTTCAAAATTCTTATCCATAGATCTTTGAAAGGTAGAACTAGCATTTATAAGACCAAAGGGCATTTTAGCGGACTAAAAATTTTCCCACTTTATTATAAAAGAAGTCTTATATTAGTCCTTTTTACTAACTACGGTTTGGTTGTATCCTGAGTATCCATCTAGAAAGGAAAAAATTTGGGTGCCTTTCATGACTTGCAAAAGCTCTTCCATAAGAGGTAGTGGATAATTATCCTTAATACAAGAAGTATTGAGGTTAAGAAAATTGCTACATAATCTTAATTCACTAGTTCATTTTTTAATAGGTACTAAATTTGATATCCAACCTGAATGTCTCATAAGATAAATACTTTTAGATTCTAAAAGTTTATCAATTCCTTCTTTCATCAAGGCGTCAATCTTGGGATTTATAAGTCTCAGTTTTTGCCTAAATGGTTTGGTTTCTAGCTTAAGGGGAATAGTATGTGTCATCACTAATGGATTGAAAGTTCTAAGATCCTCATAAGTCCAAGACAAAACATCATTAAACTCATGTAACAATTCAATCAAGCTTTGTTTTTCATCTCCATGTAAGTAAGCTCTTATTTTAATAGGGTGTTGTTGTACTTTCTTTGAATTTGAATTGTTTCTATTTTGGCTATCATTTGCAAATTAGTATTCTTAGAAATTTCTTTGGTTTTAGTATATAAGTCATCAAATAAAGTTTCTCTAGTTTTTATTTTAGGAGAAATCTTATTTAAAAGTATAACATCTTGATATATAACTTCCTCGTTAATTTGAGAGAGTTCAATACATTGATCACCAAATTCACCTTAGAAAGTAAAAATTCACAAATGTGATTATCATCATCAAAAACTTGAAAAGAAAAGACATTATCTAGAATAGAATATAGGTTAACTTTTTTAATAATAATTTCAAAATTCCAAGAATTTTTTTTAAAAGGGATATCTAAGGTAGTGGCCATTTGAGCTAGTGCATTAAGGACATAATTTTCCTCTCTTGGCACATGTTCAATGGATATGAGTTCAACTTCCTTAAGAAGTTCAAGGTTGTAAGCTTTATATGCTTTTATGGTAGTGTCCTTATCATCAAAGGTTCCATTAACTTAATTTACTATTAATTTAGAGTCACTATAAATCTTAAGTTTGGATAAATCATAATATTGAGCTAGCTTGATCCCATGTATAAGCGCTTCATATTCAACCATGTTATTAGTCATAGGTAGTGTGAAATTGATGGCTTTGAGGATAGGGGATTCACTAGGAGGTATGAGAATTATTTTGTCTTCACATCCTTTCTTGGAAGAAGCACCATCCACTCTTAATATCCAAGTGTTTAAGTTAATAAAATCTAGGAAATTGGTCCTATGATCAATGTAACAATGATCGTCATCAAAATTTGGCTCATCTTCTAATGTTTTATTAATTAGAATTTCATTTATATTTTTATTCCTTCCTAATGGTGGTGGGCCATCAAAAAGAAATGTTCTTCCATCATATTAATGATATGGCAAAGTATTTGCATATATTTCTTCACATTTTCTAAAAGATTGACAATATTGGATGGAATATGTGTAAGAAAAAGGATTTATTTCTAAAGTTTCACTTACATCATCATTCTTAAAATATTCACGAAGTCCAAGCTCAATAACTCTAAGAAAATGATTGGAATTTTGATTTTTCAAAGATTTATTTTTTTGATCAAAAGTTGTTACCACATGTTTATAGAAAGGTTCTCTTGGTATAACAACATATTCAGATTTTCTTTTAATGGAAATTAATAATTCTAAAAAATCTAATATAAAGAAGCCCCCAAACTAGGCTTTGAAATTCCTAGATCAAAGCACACCATAAGTAGATGACATGTCAACTACTAAAATATCTGTATAACATGTGAAAGTTGGGTACTTTTTAAGTTGCACTTTTACTCCTTTTAATGATCCTACCATAGGTATGTTAGATTGATCAAGTTGTATCACACTTCTTGCTTATGGTAACATTTGTGCTCCTAACATTTTGCATACTTATAATGGCATGATGCTAATGGTTGCACTAGAATCCATTAAGCCATTATAAACACTCTTTTCTAGAATGATCAAGGTTGTTAGGAAAGGTGATTGATCCTTCTTATTCAACATGAAATTGCTTAAATTTTTTATTAATAGAGTGCTAGGACATTTTGCAAAATGAACTTGTTTTTTTGGTTCTCGGAGATTTTTCTTTAGTTATTTTAGGTGTATGAACTACCTTGTGGATTACATATTTCATTTTATTAAGTGTAAGAGATCATACATTGAAATGTTAACTTTAACTCTTTTCAAATCCTCAACTAAATCATAAGCTTAATGTTCATCTTTGACTTCATGTTAAGGTGGAGTTCTCCTAAGTATAGAGGGTGAGTTTGATTATTGTTAAACATTTACCTAGGATGGCTTGACTTGATTATTTGTGTTATTTTGACTAGGAACTCTTTTTTTGAGAGGAGTATAAGAGTTATTCCTAGTTTTTTGTTAAGTGGTGTTCATAACATCAGTAAGTTTGCAGTAGCAAGTGTTATGTGGGTTGGGATCACTTACCATGACTTGTTCACATGAGGTGACTTCTTTATTTTCTTTTTCATGAGGTATGTTAAGGACAATAATTGGGGCTTTTCCATTTTGTTGATTTTGGGCATTGTCACCATATAATGCTAAAAATTGAGGATAATCTTTCTTAGAATGTTGCCTAGTGTTATGGAGGTGACAATAATCATCATTGATTGATGTGCTTGGTTCTTTAGATTGTGTAAGAATTTTGTTATTATTTCTCTTTAGTTCAACTACTTCATTAGAAAGCTTTTGAAGAGAGTTCAATATTTGGATTATTTGATTTTTTGTTTGAGTAGTAAATTTGTTAGGATTAGATATTCCTTTTGGGTTTATGATGGATTGAATTAAAGCTTTTGGTTGATCTTCACTTAAACTGGTATTTGGTGGTAAAAATGAATAGGATGTGGAACCTTGAAAATAGTTACTTGTAGGTTGAGTCATTTGAAGAGGGGAAGGATTTTGAAACATGGTATTAGCCATCGGAAACGTTTGTGAAGGAAAAGGACTAGATTGCATAGGATTACTAATACTCATCATTTTAAATTGAGTTTGAATGCTATTCATTAAGGTAATTTGATCTAACTCAACAACTCTAGCCATTGCTCATATTTTTATTATGTTAGGATCATATTTAATGGCATAGGAAAAGAATGGTTCAATGGTACAGAGGTAGAAATTGAGAACACCATTAGGTTGTAGACACATCTCATTTGGAACATAATAAAGTTGGTGGAGAAATCTTAGATTATAGTCATGAATGTTTTTCCCCAGTAGTTTTCTTAGGCTTGTAAAATTGCTTGAGACTAAGGTAGGACTAGTGAACTTATCAAATTGGAGTAGAAACTTATTTTTAAAGTCTTACCATGAGTTGATAGAGGCATTAGGGAGCATTAAAAACCATTGGGTGGCCTTACTTCTGAAAGTTGTTACAAAGACCCTACACACTATGTCATTTTCAATAATGTTATGGATGCTTAGCAAGGTTTCAAAACATTGTATATGTTGATGAGTATCACTAGTAGAATTTGTAGGATCAAAGAACAAATTAACATTTTGTAGGGGATTTGGAATATTATGATAATTCATGAAGTTAAAGGGATTGCTCACTAAGGGAGTTAGGGTTTTATTGGTTGCCATTCTAGTTTGAATCCTTCTTGGTATAGAGTAGTGTGAAGCTAGTTTTCTTCTTAAAGTAAAATGATGAGTAGCCAGTTGATGAGGGGCAGGAGTAAAATATCTTTGTTGAGATGTTCTATGGAAAGATCAACTAATAAAATGGAAAGATGAGGTAATGTGAAATGCTAGTAAAATGTAAAATGAAAGAAAATAGGAAAATATTTAAATTATATATATATATATATATATGAAGAAAATTGAAATTGCAATATATAAAATCTAAAAGAAAAACAATAAATGCAGAATTTCAAAAAAGTAAATTTAACATAGAATGATATAATTAATAAGAAAATCAAAGGTAAGGATTGACAAAATATAAGCTAGTAAACAAAACTAGGAAAATAGAAGTTTTTAGAAACAAGAAATAAAAATAGGTAATTGGAATAAAAAAATATAGAAAATAGGGATAGGAAAAATTGATATAAAAAAATGGGAAACAAAGATGGGAAAATAAAACGACCCTCTTTCTAGCATCAAAAAGTGTGTTGATGCATAAATTTTGATCATGCAACAACACCCATGATAACTTGTTTTAGGAGACTATTTCCTAGGGTATATGGATGTGGAAACTTGGGAATAGTCTTAGCTGGGAAGGGCTATGTGACATTTAAACAAATAAAATCAAGCTAATAATTTTGATAGAGAAACTTAAACATAATAACCGTGGGAATTGGTAATCAACTTGGAAAATAAAATGACTTCATTTAACAAACTCAAAATGAAAGGTTTAATGTAACCAGGAATTGATAAATTCTAGATATAAACAAAGGCCCAAACATACAATAGAGAACAATGCTCGTAGTTACAACGATCACAAAGAAAAAGACATAGCTCAATATAGAGCATTGGATCTGATTGGCTAATGGATAGCCTTTGGTACAAGCTTGCTTGCCTATGCTCCTTAGAAACACACCTCCTTCAACAAGCTGACACCATCTAGCTCTTAGATCTATTAATGGCTCCACACCAAACTCCTTCATGGGGAAGGTTTTATAAGCTTTGATTTTTCTTGATCTCTCTCTAATGCTACCTCAACTTCTACCTCTTCGACTACCATTGATCCTACACAAAAAGCCAAAAAATTGAAGGTAAAACTATAGAGAATGTTAAACATTTTTGTTATCATGAATTAAGCGTAATGGTCCTTAAGGAACTTGAAAAGCAGATAGTTTATTAGATACTTTACTAATGAAACTATGACTATGATTAGAAAAATGTAGCAAAACAATTAAAACATTAGGACTATCAAAATAAATTAGGACTATTATCAAGTGGTGTTAAAACAAAGACAAGAAAATAAAAGATCACATAAAAACCACATCAAACTATCCTTTGCTACCCACTACCATCTCTCTTTGCTATCCCTTTCCTATCGTGAGGAAAACAACACCAATGCCAGTATTAGCACTAGCACCATATCATAGCCTAGAGCCCTTCCTTCCCATAGTGTAGCATGGAACAGTAGTTGTAGAAAATTCAAGAAGATCTCTAATAGAATGTAGAGGATCCAGTAGTTGCACTAAACTAGCAACAAAAACAATAATAGGTGGAAAAAGAACATAGAAAAAAAGATAGATGGATAGGGAAGCAACAATAAGAGGATTAATGATAGAGAATATCATTCCATGGTTTGTAGAAAATGAAAACAAAAATGTTGACCTCCATCCCCTCCTTCTACTTCTTTCCATGAATCAAAAATCACAATCGCAGCAGTGACAAATGACAAACAAGATGCAACAATAGAAGCAAAAGAAATGGTTTTGAAAAGTGATGAATAGATCCTCCTAACACCACTGTATCCATGGAAAAATATAGAGAAACACCACATAGCCCCTCTCTACTACCCCTCTCCCTTTTTCTTTGTAGCATGGCTCTCCAGCCTTCAAATTAAAGCTAGTAATCACTATGAATTATGACACCTAGTTGGCCCTCAGTATTTTCATTTGACTAGCTTGATTAACACACCACTTGCTACATTGACATCAACTATACTATTGTAGGGATTGTGTAGTGGTAGAAAGAGAAGTGGTTGTAGTTGCTGTTAATTTTGAATGCTCTCTCTGAATTTTTGGATGATGGTTTTATTATGCACCTCTTTGTAGAGATGTCTAAAATGGTGGCTTTGAAGTTGGTGGGGGATTTTGTGTCATGGCTAAGTTGCCTTGACCTTTGTGGCAATGCTAGTGAAACTTTCCTAGAAGGATCCCTCTATAACAAAGTTATGGGGTCTGCCCACCTCCATAGAAAGATTGCTCAAAAGTAATGTATGTTTGAGGCACAAATGATGTTGTTGGGCTCCTAGATTTTTTTTATTTGTTTTCTTTTAGGGGTTGATATGTCAATTTTGGAGGACTTCTAATTTTCATGATATTAAACTTGTTCAAACACGGCCCCAAGCAAGCATGGGAGGGTTGTCTTCAATGTAGTATGGTAAAAAGTTCTAACAGATGTTTTTGCCAAACATCTAGGAACTAAAAGCATAAGAATGATGTCCTGCATCAAAGTTGTATTTTTAACATAGATCATCAAAGTTGTAGGTTAGAAGTTGACACATTACTAAGAAAACTTGAGAAAATTTTCACATGAGATTGACATGACCCAAACATATGTTAATGTTTAGTTAATATTTTAATGTGGAATTGTGTTTTTGATGCTAAGACTATTTTTTGTTTATTTCAGGGATGTTTCAGCACCTAGGTTCCTTGTGTTGAGTGTATGTACTTCTTCCTTATCGATGAAATAAGCATTTTGGGGAAAAAAACTTAGAAAGGTAGGCCCAATCCTCAAAAAGCCCCTATTTGATGATAATATGTTAATGCCACCCAAACTTTGGGCAAGGAAGGAAGCTATATAATTTCTAAAGTTCTACATCACCCACTTCCACATGGTGATCTAGACTAGGCTAAGCAAAGAATTAATTCTATGAGCTTTAGAGATAATCCTTCTAGGATTCTATACTAAACTCATAAACATAATTTTTGGGCTATGATTAGATATTAAGGAGTTATCCAAGGATATCCTAGTATATAAAAATTCTTAGAAAAACTATGAAAGCGAAGAAAGTATCAACAATTTAGTGCCAATAGCACATTGCTATTGAATACTTAGATTTCTAGAGTAATGTCTAATCCACCAGGTTCTCAAATCTTTGTTGAGATGTGAGTCCTAAGTTCAAAAGCTAAGAAAAATTAGCCTTTTATTACCTAAAGGAACTAATCTTGAAGCTTTGTTGTGTAAATTCAATAACCTAGATGTGTAGATTCCTAACCATTTAGCATTCCTGTAGAATTTGTTGTGGGATCTCTTTGAGCATCAAAATTAGAGACATTAGGTGATGTCCCCACTTTAATGCACAATGAAAGAGGTTGAGACTACACAAGTTCTAGAATGAGTATAATAATTGGAGATGGGTTCATCCAGTATGGAATAAAGTCCATAGAGAGAAGAAAAAATGGCCAAAGGGGTCAAGTATCATTCTGAGGCCAAAGGATAAGTAGGAATTAATCTATGTATAGCTTTGTTATTTTTGAGGTTAGACAATCAAGATGAAGTTAGCAATAGTGGATGTGCTTACTTAGAGCTCAAATAAGCATTGATAAAGCCAAGTTCATTGACATCATAGAAGTGGTATAAGACTTTGAGGTGAGGTCCACTAGTGAGGCACAAAGTGCATGAAACTTTTTGAAGAGGAGGGTGTAAGATATTTTGTTAAGTTCATTGAAATTTTGTGTGCTTTAGGCTTAAAGAATTCCTACCATAGCATGGTAGAATGTGTAGGTTTAATTAAGAGTTATTTGGTAGCAAAGGTAGTTTTTGTTATGCGTCTAGATTAGAAGCAAGTGATCATCACCTAGGATCCAACTACATTGAGGTATTATTTTGGATTCCTAGAGTAGGGAATAAATGTTGATGAATCAAAGTTAGATTCAACAGAACTAGTAGTTGTAGAGGAATGGGTTAGGCCAAAGAAGAGGGATTTCATTAACATTCACAAAGAGAGTAATGAAGACTTGAAGTTATTCCCTTTATTCATTGAAAGACTATTCTATAATAAGATAGGATAGAATTGGGAGTTGGCCCATAGGTGGTTGTATAGGCCATGTGAGGTAATGATCTAAGGGATGGTAACTAATTGGGTACCAATGATCTATCAAGGTATTGTAGAAGAAATGGAAAAGCTACCCTAAGAGGAAAACAAGGGGAAGAAAAAGATGGTAAGCAAGTGGCTCAATTTTTATTTCTATTATGTTTTAATAAAAGTTGTGGCCACATTGTTTGCCTACATAGGAGAGAAACAAGTTGATGTTACCTTAGAGGTATACTTCAGGCCCCCATTGTGCTAAAAATTTGAAAGTTTGATGTTAGCCTATAGTATCAAAGATGATAGTCCTCTAGCATTGGCATTGAAAGCCAAAAAGGAGATTGGATTCTCAGTGTTTGATAGCACTAAAGAACCTTAAAAAGCAAATAAGTGGTGATGCAGAAGTAGGGAAGGTGGCAATTTTGGAAAGCACCTTCAAAACTGTGGAAAAAAAAACATGCATCAAGAAAGGAAAAACCTTTTTTTTTAAAGAAAATCTTCTCCAAGGTTTTAGAAGTTAGATTCTACCAAATTAAATAGCACCCAAATTTTACATGATTCTCCAACTTGGGTATGTCCATACTCGAAGGGTAGAATCCTTGCACACCTTCAGACTTGTTTCTCTAAAATGTGGTTTGAAGGGTATCACACCCTATACAAGCTTTGAGCTCCACATCAAAGTGTTTCATTGCTATGACACCACTCAATCCCATAAGATATTGACAAGCTCAAAATGTGGTTTCAAGGATTCCACAACCTTACAAAATTAAGCTTCACTCTATGTGTTTTAACACTACACAAACACTCAATCCCAAAGGATCCCATCAAGCTCAATGAAGATGCCTTCTCACACTAAGTACATCAACCCTTCAAGGCTACAAGAAAGAGAGAAATAAAAACACAATAAAAGAGTGTAAATTAAATTATAGATCCTTGTACTTTGAAGCATAGTTCTATAAACAATCAAGAAAATGATATGACACATGAAGTACACAAGTACAATAGAATAGAATAGACAATGATGGATTTGAAGTTGATAATTCTTACACAATACCCAAGAGATTAAAGTCTTCTTATAGCCTTAGATTTTCTAAAAACACCTCAGAATTCATGAAACAACTATTTAACGACTAGTGTAGATGTCTCCATCAAGATTGGGACATCTCTCTGAAATCAACTTACATTCTAAGAAGACATCTCCTTTTTGGATGGGACATTTCTGAGGAGACATCTTCTCTAAAAAGGTGACTTATCCTATTTTTGGAAGATGTATTCTTTTGATAGAATTCCTCTTGACCAAGACATCTTTTGTTCCTTGAAGACATCTTCTCAACTTTTGAGCTCTAGTTCTGAAGGCTTTCTCCTATTGATTTAGGTTCTTATCAATCCCTAGAAGATCTTCATTTAGCTTGTAATCTTCATACTTGTTCATGCTTTCATCTTTCCCATGTAGTCTCTACTTTGACATCTCTTTGTAGATCTCATTCATGTTCTACAAAATCATCCCATTTCACAAACATTCTATGTTCTCCATTTTTCTTAAGGTTTTGACATACCAAAAGGTCAATGCATTTGTCAACCCAAACAAAAGTAGAAGAAACTTATAATGACCATATCATGTTTTGAATATTATCCTTAACAAATCTTGTTCACAAACCTGCACCTAATGATACCCAAACTTGAGATCAATATTTGAGAATACATGAGCTCCTTGAAGTTGATCAAACAAGTCATCAGTGCATGGTAGAGAAAATTTATTTTTGATAGTCACCTAGTTCACTTGCCTATACTCTATGCATAGATGCAAACTCCCATCCTTCTTTTTAACAAATAGCACTGATGTACCCCATGGTATTACACTAGGTCAAATGAGGCCTTTGTCCAGTAATTCATGTAGCTAAATCTTTAGCTCTACTAGCTCTATGGGGTATATCTTGTGTGAAGCCTTTTAAATAAGCTTTGTACCAAGTTTAAGTTTGATTTTGAACTCAGTCCTTTACCTTAGTAGTAAACTTGGTAATTCTAACTAAAACACATCAGAAAATTATTGAACCATAGTAATTTGATCTATCTTCACCATATCTATTTTATATATTTTAGCCACAAATCATTCATGTTCTTTTTAAAGCATCATATGGCACGTCTAAGAGGAGATTAGATCTAGGCACATAGTCCTCAGATGAGTTTGTACTTCAATCAGAGCACCATTAATTGACTATAATCTTAGGAGCTTTCTCTAATAATTCAAACTAGCATTGAACTATGAAAACCAATCCATTCCCAAAAGTACATCATATACCCTAAGATCTATAACATGCAAATCACTAATCCATTTCACACCTTTTAATTCTATTAGCACACCTATACACACCTCCTCAATTCGAGTTTCATAAGCCCTAGTAGAAAATACTATTAGCCTAGGAGAAAGAGAATGACATATAAGAGCTACATGATGTGCAATCATAGGATCTACAAAAGAATGGCTAGTACTTGAATCAAATAGAATTAATACATCAAAGCCCAAAATTGTGCCTCTTTTCTACATCACTATGTTTGGCTACACATCCAATGATTGAATTGTTAAGGCATACACCAGTCCTTGAGTCCTTTGGTTTACTCCTCCTAGCTAAGTGACTAGTGTTTCACATTCATCCTATATTGGAGGTTGTTATCCTAGACCCCTACCTCCTTCACTACTACTTACCTCTTTAGGGCACACCTTAGCTTAGTGTCCTGGCTATCCACATGTAAAAGAATTTTGGCAATCCCTTTGTAGATGGCCAAGCTACACACATCTATAGAAAATAATGAATCCAAGACTAGCTCCAACAGTAGGATCATGAGCTAGTGTTGGATTCTCACCTCCATGTTCATGACCTTGCTTTGAGGGGCTAAGCCTATCTTTAGATATTAGTCCTCTCTTCTTCTCCTATCTCCTCTCTCTATGAGGTGAATTTTCTTATTGATTCCTCTCTAAATCCATGGATATTGCTCCAGCCTCATCATAGGATGTCAATCTGAGGGGTAATATGTGGTCCTTCTATTGGCGACCATTTGGGACGTGACCGCCAACGAGTGTCCTCGAACAGGATTTAGGTGCCTGCTAGTCTCTGGCAACACCAAGGCCCAGATACCTCCAAATAAACTCAGTAGTTAATGTGAGTATGTGTGTGTGCTGTTGTGGCATGCGGTTGTGAGAAATGTAACGATTGCGTTGCATGTAAACTACAAATGACTTACTTTAAAGAGATTCAGCCAACTTTGCCAAGTACTGTGAGTTGTTGAAAGTTTCCTATTTTGTTCAACTGCCTATTCTNTACGTAAGAGACTCCATTTTGACTAGATAATAGATGTCAATGATTGCATTCAAACAGAACCTTTAAAAGACTTGACAATTTTTGATTGAAAAATCACGAGAATTCACATTAAAGATAAAAAGAAGCTATTCTGGTCCCATCAAAATACCAAAGATTCTCTGAACCCTCTCGACTACTGAATTGTTCAATGACGTGACTACAAACAGAGGCTCTCTTACAAAAATCGCAATAGCAATTCCCACACGTTACACAATAACAAAATTTACTACTAAAATGCTCTCAAGGCTTTTAAACACAAGCACTTCTATGGCAAAATTTTAATAGAAATTTCTATTGGGCAACAAGAACAATAAGAGCAATCTAAAAATCCCAAAATTACTTGCCAAGGATGATACTATCTAAACCACTAGCTAAACAATTTAAAAAAAAACAAAAAATGAAATGCATAACTCATAGGACAATGACAAAGAGGCTGAAATCTTTACTCTAGCAAGCCATCTTGCAAGAAATCGTTCACAATTTCTTTACAAAGCTCTTCTCAAGACCTCAAATATGTCTTCAAGTGAGAGCCCAAGTGTGATCCTAATGTCTTCTCAAAAGTGTGATGTATGAGACCTCCCAAAAGTCCTAAAAAATTGAGATTCCAATTGCGATTCTTCCTCCCTGAGATTCTTCCTTCCCTTTTCTTTTTCCCCCCCTCCTTTGAAGCCTTTTTATAGGGTTCCAAGGTAGGTAGGGAAGTTACATATTTAAAAATATCTCACCTAACTTATCTCCCAAGTAACTTGACCAACCAATTAGAAGATTACTTGCCCAACAAGTTAGGAAATTACTTGCCCAACAAGTTAGGAAGCATTAACTTAGGAGGTTAGGAAGTTAGGAGATAAATATTTCTTTTGAAAAATAATTCCAATATTTCATATAATTGTTCACAATTATAGCTTTAATAGCCTTTCATTTTTACTTAAAATTTGAAGAATGGTTATTGAAGCTCCTAGTGAGTTTATAAACAAGGAGATAATATAATATCTACCTTGGCATAAATATTGCTGGTACCTTAATCCTAAATATTTTATGTGCACTTGCAATCGAATGAAAATGGCTGGAAAAATTTAAATTCGAAACACCAAGCCCGAATGTGAAGGTGCTAGGCTTGTAACTGCCATCGAATACTTCTGAAAAAATATATCCCGCCTTGCCAGAAATCGTTGGCAACCACCACCACAGAAGAAGGCTTTGCCGCTGCATCCGGTGTCGTTTTTCTATACATTCGGTTGTTGGAGGAGAAAGATCTGGAGATAGAAACGATGTATTGGACATATCGCCCTGGACATGGGGTTTTCGGTTGCCTGGAACTATTTTATTTTGCCCCAATTTCGCTTAGGGCTTCCTACATTTTTGTGTTTTTGCAGATCGTTTTTTAATTCCTGCCGTAGATTTCAGGCTTAAGGGCAAATGTAACAGAGATCTGAGCATCAGAGAATTCAGCATTAGGTAAGGTAGGTTAGGAACGGCCCTGCAACGGCCAGAAAAATCTTCACGTGGTGTAGGTGTTGCAGGACACAAGGCGTCATCAGAGGCGGGCAGATCAATTGCATAAGAAATTTGAAATTGAAATGGTTTCTGCCTTGGAAGTGGCAACGCCCAAGCGAGTTCTTCTTCCACCTTGAATCCGCGTCCCTGCAAAAATTGTTTTTTGTTTGTTTTTGGCACTACGCGACCAGCAGAGACGTCACTGATTTAGGGCCAAAAGGAATAGTTGATTCTGCGCGAAATGAAAGCCATTACAGGGCAAAGAGAACCTTGCATTCCCCTGCCTTGGTACCAACGTGATCCCTGTAAATAAAACGGCATTCTCCTGGACTGTTTTCATTTCTTTACAACAATTTCGTCTATTTCCTCCCAACGCGTATAGTGGCTGGAACTGTATTTGTTTTTTAGCTGTAAAAACATTATCCAAACCTTATAATAGTGACTTTGATATTTCTCATTGATGCATCCATAAACGGGATCGACTCTTTTAGCTTTTGAACTCTTTTCATCCTTCCCTTTGCAAAGGAGCACGATAAATTTTTCTTTCCTTGATATTAACTCTTGAAAATGAAAATATTATATCTTCATTTCCTAATTTTCTACATGAAACTTCTAATATAAAATATCAATAAGGCTCAACCATCATATATATTTTTGCTTTGAATATCTTCTATGGCTTATTCATATTTTATCACCTTTGCTGTTCCATGAAATGGCTAAATGTGCCAACATTTCTGCCCCCCTTTAAAACTTAAATAAACTTGTGCAACTTCACTTCAAAACTCAAATATCCTAAAATTTTCATTGAATTTTTTACATTCAAAAATAAATCTTTTTTGAGGAAAATTCCCATTTAACATAAGGTGTGATGGGACAAAAACCTCATTCCTAAGGAAAATCAAACTGTACATAACAAATCCTTCATGAACTATTCTTGGGGTGGAAACTGAATTGTGAGGGTTACCCTAGTGGGAATCCTCATCTCTCTAACTATTTCATAGGAAATCTCTGATGTGATGAAGGCGGTCCTATTGCTTTCGGGCTTGGTAGAGCTCTCACCTTGATCTACTGGAGCTTTCTCTTTGGCACTTTTCTCATTTTCCTTTTCGGATGAGCTTTTTTGTTCTTCTCCATTAAGTCCTTCATTTTTCTCTTGGGAGAAAAAAGCTTCTCCCCATCCCCATGAAGACTCTTCATAATTTGGTGGCTCTTTTCCTTTTTCCTCTTCTTTGGAG
>MNCI01021399.1:209812-276756 GCA_015680685.1 Gnetum montanum
GTAGGCAAAAGTTCCCCATTTGGTGATAAATGATGTTTTGTATCTATCATTCTTATCTATGACGATTTGATTATAACTTGAGAAACCGTCTAAGAAAGAATATGCTTGAAAATCTGAGACTTTAATCAGCATCTCATCAATTCTTGGAAGTGGATACTTATCCTTTCTTGAGGCAACATTTAGATTTCTAAAGTCTACACAAAGCCTTATATCACCATTTTTCTTTCTCACCAGAACAAGGTTAGCAAGCCATGTTGAATATCGTACTAGATATATGATTTGTGCTTGCAACAACTTCTTGATTTTGGCTTCCATAACTGGTTTAAATGATGGATTAAATTTCCTTTGTTTTTGCTTGATTGTTTTGCAACCTTCAATTAAAGGAATCTTGTGCGTCATCACATCTTGCCTAAAAGCTTTAAGATCATCATAGGACCAAGCAAAATTGTCCAAATTATCGCTTAGGCATGATAATAGGTCTTGCTTGAAATTCGAATCTCTTTCCTTTGCAACATTCAACATCTTTGGCATCTTGTCTAACCCAAAATTCACAACCGCGAAAGCTTGACTATCTGAGTTTTGTAAATCCTTTCCAGTAAGTAAATTTTTCTTGAACTCATGTTCCAAATCAATCATCCTTTTTCCCCCCCCATTAGCTTTGGAATTTGATGATGTTTCAAGTATCACTTGATCCTCAAATTCTTGTTTATTCTTCATAAATCTTAGTACTTGATCATCGTCTTCAAATACTTGTAAATATCTTATATTATCTAGTACTGATGGCTGATGTTCTTCTTTAATCATGACATCTTTGTAACTCTCTAATAATTGCATATCCAATGTTGAAGCTGCCTTTGCCAATTGTCTGCTATAAGATTCTCTGCTCTGTTTATATGCTCTATTTGGCAATGTTGAAACTAATCTAACATCTTACAAGCAAGTTGCTTATAAGGTCTCAAGAATGAGCTCTTTACGACATAGTTACCTTTTACTTGTTCACAGACTAATCTTGAGTCTCCCTTTATAATGATTTCTTTGATCTTTTTATCTAGAGCTATTCTCATACCAATACATATCATACTCAGCCTTGTTGTTAGTACAAGGAAAAGATAGATGAATTGCTTTGAGAATTTTGGGTGAATCATTCTTGAATATAACTATTCCAACTCCTGCACTTTTTGAATTACATGAACCATCAGAGTATAACTCCCATTTATCCTCTTGCTTTGACTGTTCTTTTTCAGGACTACAACTTTCTTAGAGTGTACAAATTTTGTTTTCAACACCTCCTTTTTCAACCATTTTACTTTGTCCGTTTGAAGTAATATTATCTATCATCAAAGGTTCGCTATAGATGTAGATTTGATTTGGTTCTCCTTTCCAAGGTAACCACATGTGAGAATAATTTGTTGATATGTAACCTGAGAAATTCTTACTCCAACTTCTATGCAATAAGAGACTATGTGAATCTGGTATGTCTGCCACTTGAATAGTTACTCTACTTCTGATGCGAGGTTCAGAAGCAATTTCCAATATAACACTTGGTAATTGACCCACAATCTTCACTCAACTTTTATCTACTTGAACAATCTTTCTATTTGACCTTTCGGGAATCAAACCAAGTTTCTTACATATGGACAATGGCTTTATAGTAGATGTAGCTCCAGAATCAACCAAACAATTGTGTAAGTATTTATCCTTCAATTTCATTGTCAAAAGGAAAGGAGGAGCTTCCTTTTCATATGAAGTCTTTAACTTTTCATCATTGTTAGACACATAACTTAACTCTGATTCTCTAGCTCTCCTTTTTCCTTTAATGAATTCTAAAGACTTTCATTGCTAATCTCCTATTTGAAGTAACTGATAGAGGCTAATATTGGCCTTGACATGTTTAAGGTCTTCTATCAAATCATATTCTCCATCACCAATGAAGCTTGATCTCTTTATCCATTTATTAAAAGACTGATTTGGAGTGCTTTGCTCCACTTGATTGTCTTTACCTTTATTCTTATCCTTTCTACTTGGCTCAAAAGCTCTTCTCTTAGTAGATGGATCAGTAATAACATTTGGGGGTCTAGAAGTAGTTAGTCTTTCCTTTGATCGAAGACTATATCCATTTTCCTCATTGTTATTACACTCTTCATCTGAAGACATATCTTCTTCAGAACTTGATAGAGAAGAAGTATCACTAGATCCATTGCTAGAAGATTTACTTGCATAGTGAACACTAGATAACTCATTATCAGATTCAATATCAAGAAAGTTGGACATAATAAGATCACTTTCATCCTCATCTTCTACTAACTTAGTGTCTTGATGTTTATGCTTTCTATTTTTCCTTTCTTCCTTGATATTTACTCTTGCCAATGCTTTTTCAAGCTTCACTATTTTGTTAGACATATCTCTCATTAATTGTCCTTTTTCAGATCCTACTCTTTCATGTTCTTGCTCTATCTTAACATGAGATGGACCTGGTAAAGCTTTAAATTGAGCTAAATCTTGCATAGGGATCATAACTCTTTCTTCTATTTTTTGAGTTGCAATATTTTCTTCAAGATTCAAGTTCAACTATTCTTTTAACTATATAGCTTTACTAAAATAGTCGTTTAGTGTAGTTAAGTTTGGAGTTCTCCTTAACCAAATTGAAATGTTGGGGTTGACAGCCTTAAGGTAAGTTTCCTTAAGCATTTCTTCTGATGGCCTATATTGCCTTTGAAAGAGTCCACAAATTCGTTGAAACTTAATATTGAAATCTCTAATAGACTCTTTAGCTCCTTGCTTAGCTTGTATTAGCCCACAATATAGTTGTTGTTGATCTAATTGATTACCAAACTGGGACAAGAAAAGATTCTTCATGTCATCCCAACTTGTAATACTTTTACTTGGTAAGTTTGAATACCAAATCTAAGCCATATCCTTTAGATTTGATACAAACAACCTACAAGCTTGATCTTCATGTTGAATATTTGCATGAGCTAAAGCTAACTCAAACATGTGAATATATTCTTCAGCTAAGTAAGCTATTCTAGGAATAAAAGGCTTAGGCAAATATTTGTAAACTACCTTAGGAATATCATTGTAATTTTGAAATCCTAATGGTGTAACTCCTTGCCAAGGATTTGCCATCCTATTCCTTTGTACTGTTGAACTCTTAGACTTTCTAGATCTTCTCTTACTTATTGATAAACCAGAGATAATGGGTGATCTTCTTGATCTTCTAGTTTTCACTCCACTACTTGTTCCCAATTCAGAAACTTTCTTTTGTTCTTCTTCTGATGAAGAATCAGTCTTAGAATCTAGAATATCCTTTGAAACTTTGAAACTTTCCAAACTATGAAATTTCTTGGTCATGAACTGAAAATAGTATCTAATTCTTAAGCCTTACAAATAATTGTTGATGTACTAAAAGTATAAGGCTTATGAACCTAGAGGCTTAATTTTCAGCCCTCCTTCTAGCGCCAAAAGAACTGTTGGCGACCGTTTGGGACGCGACCGCCAACGAGTGTCCTCGAACAGGATTTAGGTGCCTGCTGGTCTCTGGCAACACCAAGGCCCAGATACCTCCAAATAAACTCAGTAGTTAATGTGAGTATGTGTGTGTGCTGTTGCGGCGTGCGGTTGTGAGAAATGTAACGATTGCGTTGTGTGTAAACTACAAATGACTTACTTTAAAGAGATTCAGCCAACTTTGCCAAGTACTGTGAGTTCTTGAAAATTTCCTATTTTGTTCAACTGCCTAGTCTACGCGGTCCTTATAATACCTACTTGTAACAAATAAAATTTTGCAAAAACATTTGAGCACAACTCCGCAATCTACTCCTAATTTTCCCCAGAGAAAGAGATAGTTCCACAAGAAAACTAGAAATAGAGCAAGATTCGATGGAAATAAGCAGAAAAGAAAAGAAAGCAGATTTGTGTAGACCTCAAATATTTAAACAAGGTAAAATGACACGAGTAAACACTTCGCAATAAAGCTATCCCAAATTCAATATCTACGAATTGTTCAAACTTCCAAGGCTCAAACAAGCAATATCTTCAAGACAATCCTACTATGCTACCAAAAATTGCTGCGTAAACTACCACGTACGAGACTCCATTTTGACTAGATAATAGATGTCAACGATTGCATTCAAACAGAACCTTTAAAAGACTTGACAATTTCTGATTGAAATACCACGAGAATTCACTTTAAAGATAAAAAGAAGCTATTCTGGTCCCATCAAAATACCAAAGATTTTCTGAACCCTCTCGACTACTGAATTGTTCAACGGCGTGACTACAAACAGAGGCTCTCTTACAACAATCCCAATAGCAGTTCCCACACGTTGCACAATAACAAAATTTACTACTAAAATGCTCTCAAGGCTTTTAAACACAAGCGCTTCTATGGAAAAATTTTAATAGAAATTTCTATCGGGCAACAAGAACAATAAGAGCAATCTAAAATTCCCAAAATTACTTGCCAAGGATGATACTATCTAAACCACTAGCTAAACAATTTAAACAAAACAAAAAATGAAATGCATAACTCACAGGACCATGACAAAGAGGCTGAAATCTTTACTCTAGCAAGCCATCTTGCAAGCAATCGTTCACAATTTCTTTACAAAGCTCTTCTCAAGACCTCAAGTATGTCTCTGAGTAAGAGCCCAAGTGTGATCCCAATGTCTTCTCAAAAGTGTGATGTATGAGACCTCCCAAAAGTCCTAAAAAATTGAGATTCCAATTGAGATTCTTCCTCCTGAGATTCTTCCTCCCTGAGATTCTTCCTTCCCTTTTCTTTTTTTTCCCCTCCTTTGAAGCCTTTTTATAGGGTTCCAAGGTAGTTAGGGAAGTTACATATTTAAAAATATCTCACCTAACTTATCTCCCAAGTAACTTGACCAACCAATTAGAAGATTACTTGCCCAACAAGTTAGGAAATTACTTGCCCAAAAAGTTAGGAAGCATTAACTTAGGAGGTTAGGAAGTTAGGAGATAAATATTGCTTTTGAAAAATAATTCCAATATTTCAAATAATTGTTCACAATTATAGCTTTAATAGCCTATCATTTTTACTTAAAATTTGAAGAATCGTTATTGAAGCTCCTAGTGAGTTTATAAACAAGGTGATAATATAATATCTACCTTGGCATAAATATTGTTGGTACCTTAATACTAAATATTTTATGTGCACTTGCACTCGAATGAAAATGGCTGGAAAAATATAAATTCGAAACACCAAGCCCGAATGTGAAGGTGCTAGGCTTGTAACTGCCATCGAATACTTCTGAAAACATATATCCCGCCTTGCCAGAAATTGTTGGCAACCACCATCGCAGAAGAAGGCTCTGCTGTTGCATCTGGCGTCGTTGTTCTATACATTCGATTGCTGGAGGAGAAAAATCTGGAGATAGAAATGATGTATTGGACATATTGCCCTGGACATGGGGTTTTCGATTGCCTAGAACTATTTTATTTTGCCCCAATTTCGCTTAGGGCTTCCTGCGTTTTTGTGTTTCTGCAGATCGTTTTTTAATTCCTACCATAGATTTTAGGGTTAAGGGCAAATGTAATAGAGATCTGAGCATTAGAGAATTCGGCATTAGGTAAGGTAGGTTAGGAACGGCCCTGCAACGGCCAGAAAAATCTTCACGCGGTGCATGCGTTGCAGGACACATCGGCGTCATCGGAGGCGGGTGGATCAATTGCATAAGAAATTTGAAATTGAAATAGTTTTTGCCTTGGAAGTGGCAACGCCCAAGCGAGTTCTTCTTCCACCTTGAATCCGCGTCCTTGAAAAAATTATTTTTTGTTTGTTTTTTGCACTACGCGACCAGCAGAGACGTCATTGATTTAGGGCCAAAAGGAATAGTTGATTCTGCGTGAAATGAAAGCCGTTACAGGGCAAAGAGAACCTTGCATTCCCCTGCCTTGGTACCAACGCGATCCCTGTAAACAAAACAGCATTCTCCTAGATTGTTTTCATTTCTTTATAGCAATTTCGTCTATTTCATCCCAACGCGTACAGTGGCTGGAACTGTGTTTGTTTTTTTGCAGTAAAAACATTATCCAAACCTTACAATAGTGACTTTGATATTTCTCATTGATGCATCCATAAATGGGATCGGCTCTTTTAGCTTTTCAACTCTTTTCATCCTTCCCTTTGCAAAGGAGCATGATGAATTTTTCTTTCCTTGATATTAACTCTTGAAAATGAAAATATTATATCTTCATTTCCTAATTTTCTACATGAAACTTCTAGTATAAAATATCAATAAGGCTCAACCATCATATATATTTTTGCTTTGAATATCTTCTATGGCTTATTCATATTTTATCACCTTTGATGTTCCATGAAATGGCTAAATGTGCCAACACCTTCAAATATGGCCTCAAGACTCTAACAAATCTATTTGCCTATGTCCTAGCATTTATATGCATCTTTGGCACATAACTACTAAGCTTAGAGAAATAAGTATCATACTCTACCACAGACCAACTACCTTGATACAAATGGTAGAACTCAACCTCCTTAGCTTGGGAATATTAATTAGAGACATAACAAGCTTTGAAAGATGTCAAAAAATCATCCCATGATACTTCTTGGCCAGTCCATTTCTTAGCTTGCTCCTCAGTCATCCACCAATGTTGAGCAGTACCAACCAACTGATATATTGCCAATTAGGTTTGCTAAATTGATGAGTAGCCCATTAAATCAAAAGCATTTTGTAACTCCAATCATTTGATAGCTATAGTAGGATCTTCAGTGCCATCAAATTTAGGAGATCCCAACTTTCAAAAATGCTCTACTAGTTACCTATTGATAGGCTACTTGTTTGAATCTCTTAAGCCTTCACTACCACTTCCCACTTCCCTAACCATGGGAATAAGAGCATTACTAGTTGCAACATGCTACTATAGGATCTATAATAGCTATTGTATAATATCTGGTTACCTATTTGTAGGACCTCTACTACATGTTTAAGGAGGCTACACCTACTTATCATTAGACCCTTTTGATCTATAGGCCCCACCAGCAACATGATCACATCTACTATCACATGAAATCACAAATGGATGAGTACCCCAAACATCATACAACATCGGAGAAAACTAGCTTCAATATGACAATGTTACACCATGTCCTACTACACCTAGCTAGTGCAAGGTGATGCCTAGAATTGCTAGTAATAACACAATGGAAGCATGATAAACTAAAAACTAATGATGTATATAAATACATCAATAATAATAACTCACTCAACATATATATAATTGATGAGCCATGATATCATGTACGCGATATTGCATTCATCCCACAATATCGCGTCCTACCTCAATTTCTATAAATAAGAGGCGCCTTCCCTTGTTCTGGGAGTTAGATCTTAGACCCTTAGCTAAACTCTTGTAGTTTTACATTCTAGAGTTAGAATAATTGCTGTGTTCTCGTAGTAGGAGTCCTAAAGTGAATAGATCTTTATTCGAGAAAATTGTACCTGAGCACATATTTGTGTACGGTAATAAAGATGAACTTTATGATAAACCTTGCAGCATACTAATTAAGCTAAATAGTAATTAATTATTGTTGAATATTTAAATGCTTTCCTAGTTAATTAATCTCTCTCACAACCCCTAACTCTCCTAGTTAAGTACACTCAATACGACCACTTCGAGCATGTCTGTAGCGCTTAGTAACCCAGTAATGATTAGCGTTTGGTAATCCCAACAGCGTTACACTAGTTCAGGATGTGTGCGACAAGTGGGAAAAGATACTAGTGTTAGGAATAGTTGGAACTTAGTGAATAGTTAATGAAAGTTAGTCATTTAGTTCTCTTCACCTTCCTCTATTAGCATAAGACATTAAAAAGATAGAAGTTATAAACATCATATGCCTCAAGCTTACTTAACCATACAACCATGGCAATACAAGTCAGTTTGAGAAGATAACAATTGATTAACCTTGAGTGTTCCATTAGGGTGTGTAAGCACTTATTCATTGGAGTTCAATTGAATCATGCGTGAGATGCTCGTATTCGTATGGTTGAGTGTAGGGGTACCTCGCCACTCATCATTGGTGCCATTGTCAGGGACTTAGTTGTTTGAGCACTACATAGAACATAGGAAATCATCCATATCATTGGGAAGCTAGAATGAACCCTTAGGGTTAATTGAGAAAAGATAAGACAACAGTAAACTGCATACCGAATAAGATAAAATGTCTTCTTCTCCACATAAGAGCATTTCACCTCCTAGGACTAACACAAGAGACAGTCAGTAGCATAGCACACATAACCCAGATTTGCCAGTTCCTGAACAATTTCGTGTGGTATATACTCATCACGATGAGTATGTACCCAACTTTACCTTTATTCTCTATCAAGATGAACAACTACATTGGAGAGACTTGGAAGGTAACATAGTGTTGCCTCTAGATCGATCAGTCCCCAACATTCTCCTTCATGCTGTCTCATGAATAGGGATGTCATTTTTGTACACTGAATATGTTGCATGCGCTCATGACACAAGGGAACACCATCCCACAGAAGCACAACGTCAAAGGGACTTGCGACAAGAGAGCCACCACACATCCTTGAAGGGAAAATGGCCTCATAACGCTCCGCATGTGTTAAGCGAAATTGGCAGTGATGAACCTATTTCAACAGGTTCCCCACCAAATGATGTTTCTCCTCCTAACGATGGTCATGAGGTGTTCATGATTCACAACCCTGGTTCTGATACCCACGAACATGAAGTGTTCAAAGAAGGAACATAACCACATGATAAGGGCAGATGTTCTAATCATGATTATGATCATGGCCAAGACCATCGAAGAGAAGGTAGAAAACACCATCATGGCAATGGTTCTCCTTCCTCTTCATCTTCATCATCACATTCACCCTCTCCTTCTGTATCCAGCCATACTCATAAGGAAACTAACCGTGAGGATAAAGGTAAAGAAAGTGAAAAACATCGATGAGATAGTCAAGAATGAGGACAAGGGCACTTGAAGGAATCAAAGCCTAGAAGAAGGGAGAGTAGGGAACCACATAGACACCATAGACGCTATGAAAAATATGACCACGAAGAACCCCTACTCGCAACTAGAAGCATGTTAGACATAACGGAGGCCATAAGAGTTCCCAAAAGGCATCAAAAAGATAGTAGGATGAAGAGGTTAGACATGAATAACATCCCACGGTTTAAGGGTGGATACAATGCTGATCCTCAAAATCACTTACAAGCATTCCATAATGCATGTGCCTTGCAAAACATAGAAAATGAATGGCAAAAACTAAAGTTGTTCTCAAGGATACTAGTGAAAGAAGCTAAAAGTTGGTACTAGTCCTTAGAACCAGAATCCATTAGGAGGTGGAGTACAATGTTAGAACTGTTTAATGATAAGTAACAAATGTACTCTTGAGTGTCTAACCTGCGAAAGCAAATCGAAGGATGGAAGCAAGGAAATTAAGAACCCTTGGATGTTGCCATGGGCCACTATTACGCATTGTTACATTGTTGCCCTGGCCATGGTTATTCACAGTGGGATCAACTACACCATCTCATAGATGGACTTAGGCATAAGAAAAGAAGAACCCTTGGGACATATACCCAAGGAAGATTATCAGAGCTTAGGTTTCATCAAATCCATAGATTTCTAGAGCAAGTAGTCAAAGAAGAAGATGAGCTATGGAAGAGAGAAAGTACGGAAGAGTACAACCAAGGTCCTTCCCTCTGAAAAAGGCAAGTGAGATTCTGTGAGGAGGAAGAAGAGTCACCACTCGAAGAGATGGTGAATAGGAAAAATTTATCACTCCAAAAGTTAACAACCGAAGTATCGGCAAAGGTAGACCAAATGTGGGACTCCCTGGATAGTAGATTTAAAACTATCCTTAAAATTTTAGAGGAATCTAGGGAGCGAGGTTGTGACCATGATAAAAAGAAAAAGAGAGATGTAGACAATGCACATAACAAGGGTAAGGGTAAAATGACCATCACGGAAGAGGTTGTGGATTCAGACACAGACAATGATGGTGGATGTGAGATATGCCAATATGCCCATCATAAGGGATGTTGCCTAGTAATCTCACATCTACAAGAGTCTGGGGTGTATGCACTTAACCCATGACTTAATAAACAGCAAGCACCCCGATGGTTACCTTATCCCCAAGGTAACCCAAGGCAGTTCCACCAACCATTAACGTATTATCCAAGTGGAACTCCACCACAACCTGTGGAGCAACATCAATAGTGGCAATACCCACAGTCACAGGGGATGCCACCACCAAGGCAACAATACCCCTGCCGGAAACCGGATCCATATGGCTATTATGTGCAATAGCCAATCTCTCCACTTGAGCTTGGGAGTATTATAGGACTCCCTCTCCTAGGGGAGATAACCCACCAACATACCATCCTTCGAATCCATCCAAAACTCTCACACCGTTAGCTCCATTACCATCCACTCTAGCAATGCAAGGGGAACTCCCTACTCAACCGCAACAATGCAATGTCACGAGGGCTATGAATCCTCAACCCGTAGTTGGTTCTAACAATCTTATGAAGAAAAGACCTTTCTTCAGAACCAATAGTCCAACCAAACCCTCACAACCACAAGCGGTGGAACCTCTGAACACCCCTCCATCCAATAAGGGTTTAGAGTTTCCTTCAAACCAAACACTAATCTCAACACATACGGTTATGTTAACACATGTCATTACTGACTAGATTAAGGAGGTCCACCTTCCTAGGAAATTCTTTGATCTTGGAAGTCCTCTAATCTATCTCCAAGTCTCTGGGAATGAACCATGTAAAGCCCTTCTGGAGTCAACTTAATATCACAAGAGATGTACAAAGCCTGGAACCTATCTCCATTAAGGAAGAGTAATATTCACTTAGAGTTGGCTGACCAGTCCATCACTGTCCCCTTGGGACTGGTGGAGGACATCGTTACCACTATGTGTGGGTGGTTGTATCCAGCTAATTTCCTAGTGATACAAGTAAATAGTAGTAAAGGGGAATTTCCAATAATAATGGGAAGAGCATGGCTAAGTACTATAGATGCATGCCTAGGAATCCACGATCTTTTCCTAGAAATATCCAAGAAGAAAACTTTTGGAAAGATCGAGAAGAAGAAAGTTCCATGCATCGCATATAGTGACACAAGGTGCAATTGCATGTAGAGATCATGGGTTATGAAAATTTTAGCATTTCCTACATGCAATCGGTGTGCACAAGACATTAATATACAAAATTTTCTATATGCAGCAGCCACACGACAACAAGACAACCAGTGGCTAATGGCTGATCAAGAGAGCAACTCACTAACATGCATGAAACTAACTGAGGGAATAACTAGTGCTTACATTGAAAGCATAGATATACTAGAGCAAGTCTGTTACCAACTTCCAAGCCTTAACCTTGAAAACATCAATTGGGGGAAGTTGAAAATTCCTAAGAAATTTAAACAAGAACCCCTATATTTGAAATCATTGCCCACTGGTCTAGAATATATGACCCTTGAAAATGGAAAACTGGTGATGATCAATGCAAGACTTATTCCCAAACAAAAAGAAAGGCTGCTGAAAGTGATAAATAAGTGGTCAAAATCCTTTGCCTGGTCATACCCCAAATTAACTGGAATAGATCCTAGGATATGCCAGCATAGGATTTACACTGACCCCTCCATGAAACCTCGAAAACAACCACAAAGGCAATTGAACCCAAAATTGAAGTAGTAAAAGAAGAAATAGAATAACCTTTTAAGGCTGGGTTCATATATCCCATTGCTGTTAGCGAATGGGTTAGCCCTCTAGTGATAGTACCAAAAAAGGGAGGCAAATGGAGGGTGCGCATAGATTTTAGGCTGCTAAACATGACAACATCTAAGGATCACTTTCCATTGCCATTCATTAACCAAGTCTTAGACACCATAGCAGGGCATCGCTATTATAGTTTTCTGGATGGCTATAGTGGATACAACCAAATATAGATAGCCCCAAAAGATCAAGCCAAGACAACGTTCACCAGCCCTTGGGGAACATTTGCATATAAAAAAATGCCATTTGGCTTGTGCAATGCCCCTGCCATGTTTCAACGCCTAGTTTTAAGCCTATTCCAACAGCAGATAGGAAATGGAATGGAAGTATTTATGGATGACATCTCCACTTATGGAACACGTTTTGATCAATCCTTGGACCAATTAGAGTAAGTGCTAAAAAGATGTGTAGAAACCAACTTAAGGCTCAACTAGTAGAAAAGCCATTTAATGGTCCAAGAAGGTGTAGTACTTGGGCAAAAGGTTTCACATTCACGAATAGAGGTAAACCCAGATAAAGTTAGGATCAACCAAGGAATCACCTGTCAACCAGAAACTATCAAAGACATTCAGTCATTCCTTGGACACACTAGCTATTATAGGAGATTCATTGAGAACTTCTCCAAGGTTGCCAAACCGTTGGTAGAGCTAACAAAGAAGGATGCACAATTCGAATGGACCAAGGAATGTGAACGAGCACTCCAAACTCTGAAATAAAAGCTTGTAGAAACTTCCATTCTACAAGCTCCTAACTGGTCCAGACCATTCCATATAATGACTAAGGCATCCAATTATGCCTTAGGAGCCTTACTTACACTATGCAAGTAGGAGTATTTCCGGTGCACAACTTAACTACACAACTACAGAAAAAGAATTAATGGCTATAGTGTTTGCATTGGATAAGTTTAGGCACTATGTATTAGGTTACAAAGTGTTCATTCATACGAATCATATTGCAATCCGATTCCTCATGAACAAACCAATGGTTAGCCCTCGTATTATATGGTGGTTGGTAATCCTACAACAGTTCGATCTAACGATGATTGATCGAAAAGACACCAAGAACGTAGTTGTAGATCATTTATCCACGTTGCGCTAGGATAGCAAAGAGGATGAATACGTAATGTCTGATCATTTTCCTGATGAAGCCCTCTTAGCCAGTGTAGTGAATAACCAAACCACGGAGGAAAATTGGTATAGTAGCATTCTCACCTGTCTCCTTACTCAACAAACACCACAGGAGCTGAACTTTAGGAAGAAACAATAGCTTCTTCATAGAACTAAGTGCTTCATGGAGATTAATGGACAACTTTACAAAGTATGTCCTGATGGCTTGGTTCGATGGTGCGTGCTCGAGGAAGAGCAACTGAGAGTTCTCCAAGATGCTCATGAGGGCCCTTGTGGGGGTCACTATGCGGGGAGATGAACGACTATTAAGATCTTGCTTGCAGGATATTACTAGCCAACATTATTTTGGGACGCCCATCAATTTGTTTGATCTTGTGAGAACTACCAATGTGATGGGGGAATGACTGCTAGAATGGAGGGTCTGCAACAATGGATTTAACCTTTAGAACCCTTTGATAGTTTAGGGATAGACTTTATGGGGCCCATTACACCAATGTCAAATGGAAAAGCTTACATTGTAGTTTCTATAGATTATCTAACGAAATGGGCTAAAGCAGCTGCTATTATAGACTGCACATCATCCACAGCTACACGATTTGTGCAACAAAAAATCATAAATAGGTTTGGTATACCACATGCACTTATTTCGGATAATGGAACACATTTCACAGCTGCAATGTTTTGGAAGTTAATGAAACACTTAGGGGTTGAACATAAATTGACTACACCTTATCACCCCTAAGCTAACAGACAAGCTAAGGTCACCAACAAAGAGATCACTAAAATATTAACTAGGATAATCAGCAAGTATAGGTGAGATTGGAGCACCAAACTAAATGATGCTCTTTGGGCATACTGCTCCACCTGGAAACTTCCTATAGGCTACTCTCCCTATGACTTAGTGTACAGAAAGCTTCCAACACTTCCAATTCAAACTAATATCCGTATACTATCAATGGCTTGTGACCTCCACATTGATTTAGATCTAGCACAGAAACAAAGGTTGACAACCTTAAACGTGCTAGATGGAAATCGATTAGCTGCCCTGCCATCAAATGAGTTACACAAGGCATATAACAAGCAATGTCATGACTTGAAGATTCGAAAGGTTAAGTATCAACCAGGAGATAAGGTTCTCTACTGGAACCCCACACATGTGCCACAACACACAAAATTTCAAACACTATGGAAAGGACCTTACATTATTCATACAACCTTTCTCGTTGGAGCCATGATCATATACAAACCTAAGAGCCCTGATAAGAGATTACTAGTCAATGTACAACAAACCAAACCCTTCCATGAACTTAGGATAGCTAGTGTACATAATACCTCTGAGAAGGGATGACCTTGCTCATTATTTTGAATCTCCTCCTTCCAACTCAGTCATGGGGGAGATGGTCACCTATGCTGATCAATTAAGGCCCTCAATTCATTTTTAAGTTTTTATTTTACAAATTTTTGTTTTAAAAATTTCGTTAACTTTTTTTGTTTTTATTTTACAACATCGTTCGCACATTTTCATTTCTTTGGGTGCTTGTTTGTTTTGTTAGTTCCATCACCTAATAAGTGCTCTTGATGGTGGTATGAATTGTATTCTATTGATTGCTAATGTTTGGTTTTTACCTTTAAGTTATAATGTTGATACTATGGTATGGTTCTTTTGATATAATAGGCAATGAGTCCATGTCATCCACGCATCCATGAATTTCTATGGTCTCTCTTGGCTTGGAACTGTACAGTCCCTTTCTTTAAATAATAGAACTATCAAAAAATTGGTGATTGGGCATTTCTCAAACTGAGGAAGGACTCAAGGATTGAAAAGGCTGTGACTTCAAGGGGATTTGATGCATTTGTGTTGGCCATTCTCTTGGGTGCTTGAATGTTTTCTTCTTGGGTTTTCCTTGCCATTTCGACATTGCTCCATTATCGGGAAGTTGAGCTAATAAAAATAATAAGTCTTTGCATGGTGTGGTTCTCACAAAAAAAATGTAAAAGTAAGAATTCAAAGCACATCCCTTANAAAAAAGAGAGAGTGAGAATTCAAAGCACATCCCTTAGACAAAATAATCATCTGGGCTGCAAGAACTGGTTATGGAACTAAAAAAACATGTTCCCTCTAACTAAGGCCCCTTCTTACTTCCTACCTCTTTCCTTTCTTGTTTGTTTGGAATGGTGGTGACTCTTTGGCAGAAGCATTCTTGCTACTTCAAGTGGATGGATTGGCCAAGTGTATTAATGTGAAGTCACTGAATGTGGATTGTTTGAGGCTAGATTTGGAATGAGATCTACTACATTACATTAACCATCAATACACAAAGGGGCTATACACCACCTTGTTCTTGGGACTCCATTCCATTCTCTTCTTTCCATCATTCTTTCTCCATTTTCCACCTCATTTCTGGTTGTATTAGTAGTCTATATTGTGGTTGATGCATTGTTTTCTTTTTGGTAAATCCTTGTGGTTAAGACTTTAACTCTTGCTTCCAAATGACATTTCTAGAGCCTACAGACTCTTTAAATGTGGGATGGTCAAGGCATTAAGGGCATGAGCCTGCTTTGGGGATGACCCACTGACATTTCTAATTGGTGCATCAATTAACTTCTTTTCATTAAACATTACTACAATCACCATTTATTTTGTTCATTTCCAGCTCTGACATCCATATATCGGTTTTGTCGTTGTTTCTTTTTCTTCATCTTTCTTATTCCTTATATTTTTCCATTCTATCGCTACCAGAGGATCGCTCTTAGTCATGGGGGTCCTTGTCCAATTTTTTCAATTTTCCCCTAACCCCTACACCTTGGGTAGTCACCAATGTATATCTCCAGAATCCATATTAGGCATATCACAACTCAGCCAATGGACCATACACCGAGGCAAAGTATCAACTGCATTGTGATTTAATTATCCTTGCTAATATGAGACTTTGTTGTGTGTGCAAATGGAAATCATACAACAATGGACTGGAGCTGGAGGAAACACTTAGGATGGACTAGTACTAGAATAGTCATGCAAGGAACAAGATTGATGGAATGGTTATGGATGGACAATGGAAGACACAATCTTGGCATCGGTAGCAACACATCTTCTTTCTTTCTTTCTCTCTCTCTCTCTCTTCTTTCTCAGCTACCAAATAAGGTTGGATGTCAAATGTGTATAGTGTTCATTCTTGTAGTCATGAACACTAATATTGTCATGTATTGTAATGATTGATCCATTCACATGTCATCCCATTCACCCTTAGTTTCATTCAAGTCAATAATCCCATACCGTCCCAATATTTTGTAAGGAACTTGAGGACGAGTTTTCATTCAGTCATGGGGGTATGATGAGCCGCAATATCGTGTACACGATATCGCATCCTGCCTCAATTTCTATAAATAAGAGGTAGCTTCCCTTGTTCTAGGAGTTAGATATTAGACCATTAGCTAAAATTTTGCAATTTTACCATTCCAAAGTTAGAATAATTCTTGTGTGCCCACAGTAGGAGTCCTAAAGTGAACAGATCTTTATTCGAGAAAATTGTACCTGAGCACATATTTATGTATGGTAATAAAGATGAACTTTATGATAGACCTTGTAGCATACAAATTAAGCTAAATAGTAATTAATTATTGTTGAATATTTAAATGCTTTCCTAGTTAATTAATCTCTCTCTCAACCCTTAACTCTCCTAGTTAAGTACACTTAGTACAACCACTTCGAGCATGTGTGTAGCACTTGGTAACCTAATAACGATTAGCGTTTGGTAATCCCAGTAGTGTTACACTGGTTCAGGATGTGTGTGGAAAGTAGGAACGGATACTAGTGTTAGGAAGAGTTGGAACTTAGTTAGTGAATAGTTAACAAAAGTTAGTCATTTAGTTCTCTTCACCTTCCTCTATTAGCATAAGATATTAAAAAGATAAAAGTTATAAAAATCATATGCCTCAAGCTTACTTAACCATACAACCATGACAATACAAGTAAGTTTGAGAAGACAACAATTGATTAACCTTAAGTGTTCCATTAGGGTGCGTAAGCACTTAGTCCTTGGAGTTCGACCGGATTGCGCGTGAGATGCTCATATTCGTATGGTTGAGTGTAGGGGTACCTCACCACTCATCAATACTGGAAGGTAAAACTACACCAAAATCCATGTTAAACCAAAGACTAAGTAAACATTTTTCATTTATAAAACTACATGTTCCTACATAAAATAAAAATTTGTACTATTCTCATAAGATACAAAAACACATAAACATCATCAT
The DNA here is from genome assembly GCA_015680685.1 of Gnetum montanum. NCBI lineage: Eukaryota > Viridiplantae > Streptophyta > Gnetopsida > Gnetales > Gnetaceae > Gnetum > Gnetum montanum. The sequence continues at coordinate 226,992 of MNCI01021399.1, forward strand.
CATATATATAAGAGTATAAAGAGGTTCATGCTACTGTACATGGAAATATACATTAATCAATCCTTGAAGATTTTTCCCTTCTCTACTCTCTCTCTTAGTCCTCATTTATGCTCTTGCGATCTCCACCTATAACTAAATAAAGTCAATATAAAACTAAGTGGAAAATCTTTATGCTTCCTATGCTAGATGGTCAACAAGTGCTACACTAGAGGAAATGAGTGGGGTACAAGGCAACCTGCATCAATTTTTAGTTTTGCGCATACTTAAAGCAACACATGTATGCACACCATATCACACATAACACTAGCATAATCATTATCAAAGAGAATAGATGGCTATCATACAATCATAGATAAAAGCACTATTTGGCATAGTTTATTACATATCTATTACATCACATCACATGCATTTCCACTATCATGCCCATGCCATCATACCTACTCCATATCATTAAACAACCCATGACCCACACAATCATAATATATATTATCAGTACTATGATGCATAAGCCGATACTATCATATACATAGTCCATGTGGCCACTAGCATATCCACACTCAATGTAGCATGTGAAACATGCTACATCCAAAACACATCCAAGTCTAGGCTAGCTTAAGCTAACACATGTCATAAGCAAAACACATCCAAAACAAACATAATAGGATCACATATATCCACACCTAATAGTCATATTAATTTCATGAAAATAATACAATAATTTGAAAAAATAAAATTTTGTGCCACAACCATATTTCTTAAACTACATCTAATTCCATAAAACTAACCACTATAATAACCTCCAAAATGATATATGTCTAAAGAGAAAATCAATTCCATAATTAGAAAGTACTTCCCAAGATAATTCCAATGGCAATAATTTCCCCTAAATTGAACTCTTTGAAGCAAAGTTATGAGCATTCAAATTTTTATTGATAAAATAATAATTAATAATACTTAATTATAATCAATGATGCTTGAAACTCCCAAAAAATTCCACACCACAATAGGTCTTGCAGATATAATATTCCAACCATACCAGTCTCATTAACATCACATATTACATTCCACAAGTCCACATCATACCATACATCACATATATACTAATAAATAACTCACAACCAAAACTGCAAAATTTTAGGAAATATACAAATCAACATGTTCAAGCTTAATCTTTTAACCATCTGCAACAAAAATACAAGGAAAAGTTAAAGATAGTCCACCAATTAAAATTGTTGTAGCAGAAAGTCCAAAACAATCATAAAATCCTTTAAAATAAAGCAAAATTCTATTAGGCTCCAAACAAGTTCTACACCTACATAGATATGATCACAACAATTCCAAATCTAGTTTTAAAGTAAGGAGAAATCTGTCCACAAAGCTCAAAATTTAGAAAAAGAGTGAAAAAATGAAAGAAACCCAAAGAAACGATGAAGAAGAAGCTTTAATACAGTTTTTGTTCACACAAACACAGAAAATAAAGAAATAAAAATGTTATGGATCTACAAAAGGTAGTGGTACTTTTTGTTTTTGTTAGTGAAAAAAGAAAATCTGATGAAGGCATACTATATATTTTTATACCTATAATGTATAAACATAATACATATCAAGAACCTCAAATACATTACCTTTTTCTCCTTGTTTCACATCATATGCAAAATCAAATTTCCACTTTTATGTTTACTTTTGAATTATTTATTATTGTTTTAAAGGAAATATTTTCATAAGTCTATTTTTTTCTCTTCCTAAACAATACCTTGCAATTCAAACATGCATAACATACACACCAGAACTCCAAATCAAAATCCATTTAAACTTATGGGATCCATATCAAATGCTCTTCATGTTCACATACTAAATCATATCCAAACATCACACAACATGGCACTACAATTCAAATGTGTAAATATAAAGTGCAATTATAATAGGCTAAGTCATCCCCAATAACCCATTGAGACAACACATGTAATGTATAAATCGTAATTGGATGACCATATCGAATGTATCTGGAAGGGATATAACATAAATAGTTGTTGAGAAAAATGAGGTTAGCAAAGCAAAAGTAACTAGGGAATTGGCAAGAATGTCTTTGGAGTCATGGATATGTGTGAATAAAAATTCATCAAATTAAGAAACCAACCTTTTGGCTAATTCAAGATAAGGCAACATGTGTTTATCTTTGCAAGCCTATTTGTTATTTTATTGGCATACAACTAGTTGAGAATCACATTGAACAAAAATCCTCATAATTCCTAATTGGAGTGATAAGAGCAAACCTTGCTTAAGACCCTCATATTCAACTACATTATTAGCACATGAAAAATTCAACTTATGAGTTTGATAAATGGCATTAATACCTTGACAATGAAGAATACAAGCTATAATAGAACCTTAGTTGTATGAGCACCATCAAAGTACAATTGTTAGTTAAAATTCTCATGTGTCAATGTGGGAGTTGAGATGGAATCTATTGACTATCCACTTGTTTCTTCAAGAGTAGGTTGAATGGTTCCTATAGAAGGTTTAGATAGTGGAGCCAATGTAAGAAGGTCCACTATAGCTTATACCTAAATTAAATTTGGGAAATATATGATACATTAAACTTAGTGAGAAATATCTTCCATTTGACCATTTGATTATTATTATATGGGTTGGTAGTGAGAGGTCATAGGACATTCTCTCAACACATTACATGCATCATTTTCCCTAGTAAATAGGATCTCCACTTTCTCAAAGCAAAAATAAGGCCTAAAAAAGATTTTTTTGTATTTTTCTAGTATGTTTCAAAGTCAAATAAGGGGTGGAAAATGTATTATATTGAAAGATCTACATCATCTTCATGTTATTGGAAAAGCATGGTTGCAATAGAATGATCAAACTTAGAAAGATAAAGGTAGAAATGAAGATTAAAGCTAGGAGGATGAAGGACCAGGAGGCTGGTAAAGACATTCTTAATCATAGTAAGAGCCCTTTGATACTTCATGTCCAAGTTGAAATTAGAAGATTTCTTAAGAGGATGAGAAAGTAGATGAAATTGATTAGTTAGATTGCATATAAAACGATGTATGGATTGAAGTCTACCTTCTAAGATACACATGTTTTTTAGGTAGATGAGTGGTGGAATGTTCATGATTGTCTTGATCTTGTTGGAGTCCACTATGATACCTTTAGCTAAGATTAGAAATCCTATTATCATGCTAATTTCTATATTAAAGATATACTTTTTAGGATTGAATTAGAGGTTGTACTTGTTACATTAGGTTAAGACTATGTCTAGATCTATGAGATGTTCAATTGCTATGATGGACTTGATAGTTACATCATCCATATAATTGTTAATATTTTTAAACATAATTTCATTAAAAATGAATGTCATAACTCATTGGTAAGTTAACTCAACATTCTTAAGTTTGAAGAACATCTTTATGTAGCAAAATGTTCCCCATGGGGTCATAAAAGTTGTAAAACATTGATGTTTAGGGTTAACTTGAATTTAATTATAGCTTGAAAACCCATCCATGAAACTAAGTAAATCATGAATTACTATTGTGTTTATGAGTTGATTGATGTTGGGAAACAAGAAGTCATCCTTTAAAGTCACCTTGTTAAGATTATGAAAGTCTATGCATATTCTAATAACATCATTTTCTTAGGAACAACAATCATGCTAGATACCCAATCTGAGTATTCTATGAGGCATATGAAACTTGCATAGGAGAGCATTGTGATCTCATCTTTGATGTCTAATACTAAGTCAGGTTTGATCTTGCAGGCTTTTTATTTCACAAGCTTGGATCCTTTCTTGAGAATGATGTTGTGTTGTACCATAGTTGAGTCTAAACCAAGCATATCATCATAGCCATAAGAAAAGGTGATAGAATTTTTTCTAAGTCTTTGAAGGATGAATTCCTTACTATTTTCAAGAAAAAATTCCCCTATTTACAAGGTATTTTCATCATTTTTGTGATTGGTAATGCTGAGTTTAATGAAAAGGTCCTTAGTTAACATAGGCTCATGGTCTAAGTAGGCAAGTTTAGCTTGAGAAATTTTGCATTTCTCAACAAGATCAAGTATAGATATGAGAGTGTTTAAGGGGTTTGAGAGTTAAATCAATAATGTCATCATTGGAGGGCTTGGTAACTTGGTTATGGTGCCCACCTTGGGTGAGAGGTTTATACAAATGGAAGAGGATGATGGGGTCCATGACTTGTAAGCATAAGGAAAGAATAAAATAGATTCCAAAGATAGAAAAATTTACTAAATGCATGCACAAGATCCAAAAATGTTAGAAATTTTTACAAGCATTTTGACATGTTAGGGATTTAGTTTTTTCTTTTGTGATACACTTCTTGAGAGCATGTGGGACCCATGTTGGACAACGAAGGATGTTGCTAAGGGTACCTAGGATATCATTTATCAATGTTGGGATCATAGTCTAGGAGTTGAGAGGGAGAGAAAAATGCATATTATAAATATTTATAGGCTTAGTTTTTGTAGAATGTATTCTTATGTGGGGCAAGGGAGGTTTCGATGAAGGCTACTTTAAATACTATTCTAGGTGTTGTTGGGATTGTGGCCTATAGGTTGATAGGGGAAGGTCATGCTGTAGGACCTGCATTAGTATCCCTTGGGGACAAGATCTGCAGGAGCGAGGAAAAAGGGAAAGATAGAAATTTTTTTGTGTAAAAGGAGGAGGAAACAGGAAGGGTATACAAGAGAAAAATATCGATGAAAAAAGCTCATTTTTGCATTTTTCTCCTTACATTTTTGAGATCTTGAAAAAGTAAGGGAGATAGGAAAAAGAGTGACTTGGATGAAGGGGATGATGCTCCAAAAGTAGAGTTGTAGGGATAAGGGTGCTGATGGATCTTGCTAGGGGACACATGGTAGTAGGACTGGGATTAGCAACTAGGCCTAGGAAGCATCACTAGTGGGGCATAGGTGACTTTGTTAGCCTTAGCCTTAGTTTCTAGATTTAGTATTTTTTATTTTTTAGTGTGGGTGGGAGGTGAAGAAATGCTAAGGAAGAGAAGAGTGGCTATGTTGACAACACATCCATAAGGATCATGGGGCTTGTAGTGGCATGCATGCATGTGATGTATTGGCTATAGCATTGGTAGTACTAATGTATGCTCGTGCAAGCTACAACAACTTGTGTTAGTGGTCATGTTGACACATTAACATTGTGTTTGTCAAGGACATGGAAGGAAGAGAAGAGAAAATTAGTTTTTTTGGATAGTGCTAGGGTAGGAAAAAAGTAAGGGCAAAGGATGAGTAGATTTGCCTCTTGGTGAAGGGGAGAATCTATTCTCCAAAGGTAAGATTCAAGGCTACTTGAGTAGAATTAAAGATTTTTTGGTGAGGAGGGCCAAGGAAAATTTAAGGGTGTTATCGCTAGACATTAGTAGAAGGGCATAAATGGGGAAGGCGAGGCATTGAGAGGGTTCAAGAAAATGATGTATATTGGCATGGATGGCATTATAGTCATGTCATGGTAGTCGCAAGATGCATGTTGGTGCACCGTGTAGGTCATAGTGAGGGTCATGGTAGAGCACATACTCTTTCTTTTTTTATTCATTTTTTTCAAAAAAAATTAAGGGAAAGAGAGGATTAAAAATAGTTGACATCTACTACCTTGTGACAAATGTGGAAACAACACCATGGCATACATGGAAACATTGGTATACTGAAGAAACAAGTTGATGCTACCATACATTGATAGTGCCACCAGCAAGCATATTGTGGGGTAGTGATCAATCTAACACATTTTTTAAGAGGAAAATAGTAGGATTTCAGGGTTGTTGGGAAGGGTATGCATGGATGAGTTGTATTGAATGCCTTGATAGATAAATGGGTAGGTGCTAGGCTAACCATAAACTTGGAAATTTTGGGTGCCAATGGGATAAAATTGTGAAAATTTTCAAGTGTTGGTGTAGCTAAGGGAAGGAAAAAAGTAAGAAATTTTCACTAATTATGTCAAGTAGAGAAGAAGATAAAAATCTACCTAAGTGTTTCAAGCAAGGAGAAGTTAAAATTTTTTTTAACTCCAAAGAAATTGATACTAGAAATTTTCTATCTCTGAAGGAACTAGAATAAAAAATTTTCTAACTCTAAAGAAATAAAAATGAGAGGAGGCTAAATTTTGGCCTAAGTGAAAATTGAACTAAGCCTAAAAGAGACAAAGATAAACCAAAACTTGGCTAAGTATGGGACATGTAAGAAAAGATGAAAAATGACTACATGTTAACTAGTAGGATCTAAGTTAGTATTACTTACTATGGTTTGGATTGGGATTGTGTGACTTAGTTTTTTGATATTCCAAGCTAACATTTATGTTTTAAAGTTAAAATGTTAAGTTTTGAATTTGCACCTTTACACTTTTTCATATCTACTAGCTTTTGTTTATATTGATTATTATGCTTTATAGGCATGACATGCTATTAAGGCTATTAGTGATGGATCCCATGTTTTTATTGATCTATGATGCAACCATTATAGTGACTCAGAGACCTTTCTATCATCAATGATTAGTCTCTCTACCCTACATAGATCTAAATCCCAAGAATCAAATGTTTTGTTGAGTTTTGCATTGATCACATTCAAGTGCTTGTGTGGACCTTAATGTATCTCCCACCATCTCACATGCACTAGAGAGGATATGTCATAAGGTTATTGGTATGCATTACCTAGGACTCCATTAATGTTAACATTATCATTGATGGCACAAAATAGAGTTGGAAAATCCAACAAAGGAAGTGGATTGCTTATGGTTGGATCATCCTTACAAATAATTCAATGCTAATATTATCCTTCTGTTGGATGCCTATTACATCTAGAGTTTGTTCAACCCTGATAGTACCCATATCAAAGCCTCTAGACATGTTGGTTATAAAATTTTTCTTACACCTTAAAATTTCTAAAGCCTACAAGGTCACCTCATGATTTGGATCATTGGTTGATGTGGTTGTTTATTTCATTATTCTTGTAGGTTCAAAGATATTTATTATAGGAATTTTTGTGAGTTGGTTTAGTCCATGTTCTTCATGATAGGTCTGATCTTGGCGTGAGGGATGAATGGCCCAAAGGTTCATGCATCCTTCTACTACCTAAGGATAAGTTGTACTTTGTTTATTTCTTAAGTTCCATGTTAACACTTAGCCATTATTCTATTCAAGTATCTATGGCATGGATTGAATGACCCTTGTTTTGCTTTTGCATACAAGATTAAAGCTTCTAATGTCATGTACATCTAGCTTGAAAATGTGAAAGAATGAAAGTTGTAGGCTAATGTATAAAACACTCGTGCAAGTCACTCATGGCTAGTGGATGGACTTAGGATGAAGTATCTTCCTAGCTTGGAGTAGGTAGGGTTAATCCCATTATTCATATTAAGGACTTCTAACATCTCATCCACATATGTAATTGCAGTGGTGAGATGTTATTTGAGTTAGTAGTTGTTATTCATCTTATAATTTTAGGGTAATAAGATCATCTTATCTTTGAATAGGGTCTCATTAAACATTAGCTTGATTTCCCTAGTTCAAAGGAATAATAAAATCTCAACTGTGAAGCAAGATATGATTTAGAGTTAGGCTGAATATGATGATATAGCTCACAACATATTGAGTTGTAAGAATCATGACCTACTACATATGTTTCATAATTTTATTAAGAGGATAATTTATGGTAAGATTAGGTAGTAGATAATAGCTTCTCTCCTTAGAATCGTTGTCATTTATAATGTCATGATACATGGTACTTACTATGATTGGGCTAACTATCTAAATGAGAGGATGTCTAGCAATTTAACCAACATTGATATGGTAAGTGGAAAAAACTCTAGAAGCTCTATGAAATATAACTTTTATTATTGTATGTTACAGTGCTTTGTGGATCTCTTGATCCATGTTGATCATGATGGTAAGGTGTTATATGAAGAGAAATCTCTTATCCTTTGTACTAGCATGTGACTATGATCATGATGACTCTACCTAGCATGCTAGATGACCTAATGGAGATAACATCATCCATGTAGAAGGATGCAACCAAATTCCTTATTTTGAACAACATAGCACTACCTAGAAAATGATCAGTTCTTGGGAATTCAAGGCATGGGATGGAAGTGATGAGGAAGTATGCTTTGGACACATAACATGAGGGGTAGGAAGTGAAGACAATTAGAGTGATTCCTGCTAAGGTAGTTGACAAGTGTGACTCTAAGAAGAAGCTAGAGATGTATGTGGCTAAAGTAGTGGAGATATTGGCTAAGTTAGAAGAAAATAATGGTTTTATTATTTTTCTAGTTTTAATATTTATGTATTTTAAAGCTCTAATATTTTTATGACATCTTATTTTTCTATTATAGGTTTGCTATCCTTGCTTTTATTGCTTGATAATAGTAGTAAAGTCTAAAAACATATAGAGAGGGAGGTGTTGGCCAATGTTGCAAAGAAGGAGAGGAAAAGAAAGGAGAAGAAGGATAAAAGGACACATGAATAGACATAATCAAAGGATAAGATGGTAGTAAAAGAGGCTAAGAGAACAAAGAATAAAGCCTTGTCACAAAAACTATTTAACATAACACTAAACATTGATCCAGGAGAGGGAGATAAGGTTTTACAATATTAAAATGTTTCATGATAATGTAATCTATTTTTAGATGGGGATGACTAATGATTTATTTTCATATATCATGACCTAGATAATATTGAGATGGATAAGATGAAATCCCCTCCTAGGATTACTAGGTTTCATCCTAGTTGGAAGTGATGTCTAATGAAGCTGACATGAGGTGATTGAAGGAGAGGTTGAAGAAGAAAGTATCATTTTTGTATGATAAGCTATTGTTTATAGTTTTATTATGACATAAGGTTAAGTTAATTTATAGTTTTAGGTTACATTTACTTTTATATTTTTGTAGTTATTGTGTTGTAAGATATTCTGAGGTTGGTATGGAAGCATGTGAACAAAGAGAAGTTGGTTTGGAACATTGTTGATGGGATTAGTGAGAAACTAAGAAACATCTCTAGCAAAGGTAAGTTGACCTCTAGCCATGTTTGTTGTTTTTGAATTTTTTGGTTTTATTTAAATTAGTAGTTAAAAATTATTTAACTTCTAGATTTTTTAGAAATGTAATGGATGGATATTTTATAGATGTTCAAGTTATAGCTAATTAGGGTAAGGTATCTATCATGGATCCTAACTTGTAGCCTCTTCTATATGATGATCTTGAAGTGCAAAGTAGGAGGGATGCCATTGCTCAATATAACATGGAGATGGTTTCTCTTATAGTGATGAAATCTAACATGGTGATGAACCTTACCATAGAGCTACTAATGACTAAGAAAAGAAAAGAAAAGTTGATTGTAAGGGTTAGAGATTTAAATGATATAGTCGCAAACTTAGAGGCAAATTTTCATGGGAGCATAATGGTTCATCATAATTCCAAGGCTTTCTATTATTAACAATTAAGGGATTCTTTAATATGTCATGGTAGCTATCCACACTAAACATCAATGCAAGATATCAACCATGGAGGCTCTAAACATATAGCTAAAGAATAGTTGCTTTGCAAGGGAAAATTTGGGTAAGCAACATAGCAGGACTAAGCTAGTGTACAAGAAGCAAATCTTGCTTCTCATGCAATAACTTAGCAAAGAAACAATGGCTAGAAAGATAAGGAACATGCTTATTAACAATATGAGTGTAAATAATGCATTGAAAGCATATGAGGGATGCATACATGTAAAGAAGAAGAAGAAAGAGACAAAGGCTCCTAGCACTCGGAAAGAGAGTAGGGTGGAGAGAGATCCTAGCATTGATGATAATAATAACCTTGACATTTTAAATGTGGAAATAGAGGATGTAGACTATTTTTTCATCTCATCTAAAAAAATCACCTAGCATTTGATTTATGGTTTTGATTATGAGACTTCTAAGTTAGCTGTAGTGATAGGAGGGAAAGAGGATGAAGCTAGTCCTAGTGGCATAGCAATGAGAAACTTTGAGAGCTTATTTTTATCTCTTTGTATTTATTTGTGTTAATACTTATTCTAATGTTGATATCTTGATATTGTTTTATGTTTTTAACATTTCTATTTTTGGTCTAATTTCCATAGATGTTATGGCTATGAGGGGTTTTAGTAGTGATGTGAAGGAGAAGGGAGATGAGGAAGTGGTAGGGAAGATTTTTTTTCTATCAAAGCCAAGGTGGATGATTGACATGATAGAGAGTAGGATAATATGTTTTTGTATTTCATAATTTTGTTGATGGATGTTGGATGGGATATCTTGTTGATGAATATTGTATGGGCTATTAGCTATGATATAGGGTACTATGGTATAGGGACTAGTATCTTTATTGCTTTAATGTTTTCTAGTTTTATAGTTTTTTTCTATGTTTATGAATTTTCTTATCTTTATGTGTTTATGAGGTTTGGAAATTTTTCTAATGTGGAAATGGAAAAGCATATGATATAAATAGAATAAAAAGCAAACATAAGAACATAATTAGATATGTGTAAAAATAAAAGTAATGATCACATTTTTAAATACAAATAAGCTTAAAATAGGAGAGTGGTAAAGAATGCTGAAAATGTAAATTAAAAATAGAAAGGAGACTAAGTAAAATAAATGTGAAAACTAATTAGACTAATAAACTCAAAAGGTGTAAATTGAGGTAACTAGGTGTTACAAAATTAAACTTGACTATAACTTTCCCATCATGGAATTGTGTAGGATATTTAACTATCTTAACTAACTTCAAAATTTCTAATTCCTCAAATCGTAAGTCTATGAATTCATAGATGCTTGGTAATCATGAAATAATAGGCTCATGTTCTTTGGTTTATTATTCAGTGGATATTTTTCTAACCAATGTAGGCTAGGATCATAGACTAGTCTCTCTAAGAGATCTCATCATGATATGGTGGGGACTTTAGGATCTACATGAACAAATACCTCTCTATCCCTACATGAAAAGTGAATCTCTTGGTCCAAAGGGGTGGAGAAAATGTGGTGATAAGCTAACTTAGGTCTTCCTAGAATAGCATTTATTCTTGAGGAATCTCAAATAATAATGAATATTGCTTCAGAGGTGATACAACTTCCTACCAAAAAAGGTAACTTAATTACCCTGGTGATATCTATTTTAGTCCTACTAAATGAAATTAAAGAGGAGTTATAATTTGAATACATGACTTGTTTCTTCAATATGAGATGCTTAATGATAGTCCATGAAATAATATTAAATCCTACTTCATCATTAACATGTACTAATGGTAGTGTCACATTGTCTTAAACTCATATTATGATGTAGATTGGAAGCTGACATATGACATTTGTCATAGGATGTGTCTTGATATTTTCTGTTCTAAACACTGAGTAATTTGCTTCATAATTAGGTGTGTTGAGGGTAGATGATATTACCTATGCATGTGGTTAAATATCAAATGGAACTATAATTAAATTGAGCAACTTCTCCAATACCAAGTGATGCTCCTTAGACATTGAGATGTGGTCAAAAAGGAAAAGGTTAGTTTCTTTTGGCTTCATGGCAGTCACAACTTGGGACAAATATTTGCCTCCATGGATGATCTCCTTTACTGCTAGTGTAGGAGAAATGATGTTTGCTGGTGTAGAGGCTAGAATGACAAGAGTAGATGCAAGAGTTACATCTTGGTCTACTTGGAATGAGACCTTTTTCTTGTTTGGAATAACTTATTTGGATGATTGTTCATTGTCTTTTTCTTTATTCGACTTAGTTCCCTTTTGTGCTCTTGTTAGGATCTTAATTAGTGAGGAAGGAGTAGGAAGCAAAGAAGGTTGAGCATACTTTGGAGGAAAGAAAGATTATGCGGAAGGACAAATAGCATAAGGTAAAACTAGAGGAAAATTAGCTAGTCTATATAAAGTTGGAAAAGAAAGTAAATTTCCCATAGGAGATGGTGGATAAATAAGAGATGAGTTAGAATGAGTGTTGTCCTTGTCATGATGAGAAGTCATGTCAATGATAAAGGGAGTTCTGCTAGTGTTCTAGAAGAAGGATGAAGAAGTCGTACCATTACATGAGAGATAATAACAAAAGGATTTTTGAATTTTGATTAGTTTAACTAGGGAGCTATGTGGGAATTAGATTGAGAGGATTCCAATTGAACTACAAAAGATGATTTTGGGTGATTTTTCTCGTTATCCAAGTAAAATGCAAAAATCCTATTTGATGGGCATTCAAGGATTCTTCAAAAAATCTACATGTTTTGATTGCTAGATTGTATAGGAATGTTAACCATAATTTTCCCTTTCTCTATAAGTACATGTACATTGTATTTAAGGGTATTGTAACCCTTTGTACCATGGCCTATAGCTTGATGACAATAACAAAACTTGTTGGGATTGTACCAGTTAGCTACTAGGGGGTTACCTTCCACATGTTGGGAAGGATCAATTGCAAAAGTTTGGAACCTCTTAAAATGGGTCCTAATTTTTTCTAATACTTGACTTGGGGTTATATGTCCCTCCTTTAATAACATGTTATATAGTTGAGAAAATGTCATGGGGAGTTTATGATATTTCAATTTGTCTTTCTAGGGCCTCATTTGCATCTAGTTGAACATGTTCTATCCATTGCCATTGGGTTTAGGATTTGTGCCTTTATTTCAACCATTTCCATCATTGTTAGATGATGGAATTGGAGAAGTATGATTCACCAAGATCATTGTTTGGCTATATTCTCAGAAATTGATCTACTTTAGATTTGAATGACTACCTTCTCAATATGTTTGACCAAAGTAATAGCATCATGGAGGCTAAGTGACCTAGAATAGACTAATTTTCCTCTTATGTAATCATTAACTACCCCCTCAAGGATATCCAATAGTTATTGATAAGGAAAAATCTATGTAAGATCCATGGTAGCTAACATCCACCTAGAGATGAGCTTTGAGATCAATTCATTATAAGCTAACATGATGACTAGGAGCTTTTTTAGGATACAACCTCTTATAATGTTATACTATAATAAAGTTAGAAATAATTACTCGAGAGAGTGATTGATACTACTCAAGAGCTTTTCCCATTAGGGAATTAGAAAAGTCCAAAGTACAGTACGTGGATAGCTAGCCAAAAGCATGCATTCATTTCAAAATGTACTAACATGATTAGTACGATTAGATTCCTTATTATACTTGATGAAATTGGATAATGAGACCCCCTAAAAAACCTTGGTTGATGTGATTAAATAACTAATGAAATCAACAAGAAGAGTGGCTAATGACATAGCGGGACTACCCCCATGTAATGTAGTGGCCCTTCTAGTTTGAACATTCTTTACTTGGAACCTAGTAGAATGATCTTGTAGTAATGAGTTGATTTTGAAGGGACTCCCAAGAAAGAATGAAATGGTATTTGTTACAGTTGTATGGTTGTAAGTAGGCATAGTAGGTGGAATAGTAGGGGTAACAATGGACATAGGTAATGATGATGCAATGTTGTATTAGGGAATTTGATCTAAGGAAGGTATTAATGACATAATAACTTGGGATTGTTGCATTGACATTGCATGTCGTAAGGACTAAAATGTGTTCATAGGCAAATTGATGCTTTTGAATAATGCTAGAAGAGTAAGGTTAATGATAGTAGTACTTGGGAATAGGTTGTGGGAAGGAGGCACATTAGTTATTAGAGGGATTATGATAGAAGGGTTAACTAAAGTAGGTAATGTAGTAGAGACATTATGAGGTATGGGAATTGAGAATGGTTTAGTAGAACCAACAAGGTTCACTTTTTGTATGATGGGACTATGCAATGGATAAAAAGAAACTATAAAAAGAGAGACATGAGGATGTTCTTCATCATCATCATCATGAATGCTAATATCAGCACTTTGCTTACTATTTTGATCTTGGAATAAGTAGTTTTTATTATTGACATTGATGTTATAATTTCCAATACAATGATATCTAATAATACTTAAAATTGCTTGAACTTTGTCCTAGGAAGTCAAATATTCAACTAGTGTAGTGTGTTCAGATGGAGTGAGCTCGATGGGATGATTTGGGTTGGGTAGGAAAGTTTTCAAGCCATTGGATACTTCATAAGTATCCATCCTTCTCAGCTAATGCTCAAGTAATGCAATGCTTAGTTCTCACTTGATGAACATGACCTTGTCGTCATGGGTGCCATGAGAGCTTGTGCTTTTCGCACTTCCATTAGTTTATGAATTTGAGAGTTATGAGAGGAGTTGGATCCATGTCCAGTATGGTCTCAACAAGCATCCCTACACATGCTTAAGAAAAAGGGATTAAGTACAAATAGAAAAATTAAATCTAAGTAAAAATGACAATAATGTGCAATTTTCTATAATTATTGAAAAGGACCCTATAAGGTACTAAGAAAATGTTCTTAATACCGTAAACCTATTTGGTCCTCCTTCTAGGCCAAAAAATTCTTGCAAAATTATTCTTCTTAACTTCACAAGGAAACCTCAATGAACTAAGTGTTAGAGAACTCAATTCATAGTCACAAATGATCTTTAACTCAATATAACGTTTACTAAGTTAATGGTAATGAGACGATGGGGTACATATATCAAATCAAATGTGTACTTAGCCCATCACACATGAACTAGGAATAGTAGGTGAATGATAAAAATGTTGGTTTTATTTTGCTGAAAATGGCTTAGTATAGAATGCTAGAAAAATGACTAAGTATAAAATATTGAGAAATTAACTATGTATAGAATAAACTAGGAGTGTAAAAATATGCATAAAGATAATAACATAGTAAGTATGAGATACTATGATATGGAAGAAGGATTTAGATTCCCTTACCAAATAATAGAAATTATTTATTACCTCACAAATATGATTATTCACCTACTAAGTAGTATCAAACTACATGTTTTTGTAAAACATAAGTATAAGAAAATTGATGATATATGCTCAATTCAAGAGTAAAATATGAATTTGATGAAGGATTTTAAACCTCTAAAGGCTAGGTAGATAGATGAGAAAGTCCTAGGAATGATTCAGAATTCGGTTGGACATAAAATAGGGCCATTTGACTAAATGTCCTAGTGCTAATATTGGAGTTTGAAAAATTCTATCTTTAGAAGGGAACACTAAAGGCTAGAAAATTATATCTTTGAGAACCAACATTAATTCTTAAAAAGTGATGCTGAAGACATGCTAGTACTAGTCTTGGAGGCACAAGTATGATCATGCAACACATTGGTGATGCTAAAATGTCTACTATAGGTGTTCATGATCTCTCAAATTTTTTAAAAATTTGCTTAAGGTATTAAGAAAACAACCTAGAATTTATATTTCAAACCCCTATTTATATTGATAGGGTTACTAATTCCAACATAGGGTTGCTAGTTTTGAACTTGAAGTTAAGTCCTACTTTTCCCATAGTTGTCTCAACATTCTAAATATGAAAATTTGACTTTTGAACATAGCAAATCTAATGACCTAAGTATATGATGTTGATGTTAACTATGACATCCCATTCCTAGATATGAATGAAATATGCTCATTCGTTGCATTAAGTTTTCACATTACTGAAAATATAACTTGATCACTTGTATAACTTAGAAATAATGATAAACTCAAAATGGAGTAGAAAAGAAAACAACAAAAACAAGTTTATTAATGTTTGGTTGGTATACTATAATGACTTCTAGGTTATCTTCCTATGACACTTAGGACCTTAGAGGTAATCCAATACTACCATCATGGTTAGGCTATCTAGCCAAAGGAGTGTTCAGTCCCTTCTTATCCAACTATACCCAGCTCTCATCACTTGCCAATCTTGGCTCTACAACTCCATGTCGATATGACCTTTAAGCCCAGCTTTAAATGCCATAGGTCAAACCCATTTTCAAGGGCTACTGTGAATAGTCACAACTTATCTTAATGAGGCACTCCTTCTTTCGAAGGTTAATTACATAATTATAGCATAATTATACCCTTAATAATGGATAGGATGTTACAATCTACCCCCTTAAGCATCTAGCTCAACCTCAAATGCTTCCTCTATGTCCAGATACTTAGCTACTACTTCCTCATTATGCTCTCCATTTTCAGCTCCATTATTAACCTCATTATCATCTGTACATAAAAAAATTATAAATTACTAAATATAATTTATCATTTTAATAATAAATATCATTTATCATTCAATATCATGATGATCAAAAAGTTAAGGGTAAGTGTTGAGAATAAACTCCCTATTTTCCCAAGTTTGTTGGTCAAAATTTGACCATTGAATGAGTACCTTGTCGATAGTTTCATTATGAAACTTCTTCATTCAATGTGATCCTTAATTGAAATTTATTTAACCTCAAAATTGGTCTTGGATCTCAAGGGTAAGGTACTTCAATCTGGCATATAGGGCACATCATTTTCATGAAATTTTTTGAGTATTCTTACATGGAAAATAGGATGAATTTTTAAATTTGTTGGAAGACTTAATCGATATTCTACTTCATCAATTTTTTCAGAAATTTCAAAGGGTCCACAATATCTTAGGCCTAACTTAGTATATTTTCCTAATTTAAGGGAACTCTTGGTGGATTTTACTCTTAGTAATACTTGATCTTCAATTTGGAATTCCTTCTTAAGTCAATGTTGATCTACATATCCCTTATACTTGTCTTGGGTGTCTTGCAAATTTTGTTTAACCTTGGTAATAATATTTTCCATAATTTTCATTGATTCTTCTTTTCATTCCACTCTTAAGGTTGGATCTACCCAAGTTAATTTTGTATGGAAATTTCATCCATATGCCACTTCAAATGGTATTTGATATATAAATCCTTGATAATTATTATTGTAGGAGAATTCAGCTAGATGAAAGTAATTCTCCCATGTCTTTGGTCTACTTCCAACATAGCTTCATAGAATATCTTCTAGTATTTGATTGACACATTCTATTTAGCTATCTATCTTTGGGTGGTACATTATGATGAATTTCAATTAGGTCCCAAGTTCCTTAAAGAATTTTTGCCAAAATTCATATATGAACTTAGGATTTCTATAAGAGGTAACTAGAATACTTCTCATACAAATTTTTGGGCTACCTCTTTAGCTGTGGTCATAGCTTTTAAGGCTATAGAATGAGCCATCTTCGATAAGCAATTATCTACCACCAAGATTGAGTCATTTCCTTCCTTAATTACTAGTAAATCCATAGTAAAATCCATGGTAACATCTTCCCATTTCTAGGTTGAAACTTCCAAAGGTTATAGTAATCTACTTGGTTTTTTTTGTTTGACTTTTACTCTTTGGCATATTGAATAATTTTTAATATATGTGGATACATCATTCTTCATGCCAGGCCAAAAATAATACTTACATATCATTACATAGGTTTTGAGATCCAAATGTCCAATGTGCAATACTTTGTGAGCTTTAGAGAATAACTTGAGTCTCCATTTTCCTTCTAGTATACATACCCTCTATCCTTTCATCAGTAGACCATTGGGGAAATTTTGGCAACAAGGCTTAGAAGAAGTATTGGTTAGAATCTTCTTAAAGTAATGATCTTTTTTAATTTGTTCCTTCATTTTTTCTTCATATGGGTTGTCACAACTCCAATCATTAGGTTCCATATTCAACTAAGGGCATCAACCACTACATTTTATTTTCCTAGAATATATTTAATCTCAAGATTGTATTTAGCCAATAATTCTATCCATCTTCATTGTTAGGTGTTCAAGATTGGTTGTCTTTGTAAATATTCTAGGCTTTCATGATATGTTTTTAGTAAAATAAGATAATGCCTCAAAAATTTTAAAGCATGAATAATTCCTAGTAATTATAAATCATGTGTTGAGTAAGTTACCTCAACTCCTCATAATTTATGAGATTCAAAAAATACCACCTTATCTTCTTGTGAAATAACTACATTGATTCCTACTCCATAGACATTTGTAGATACTTTAAATGATATTTATTCATCTAGAATTCTTAGGATAGGCATCGTTGTGAGTAGCATCTTTAATGTCAGGAAAGCTATCCTACATTTTCATCAAACTTAAATACATGTTTTTCTTGCAAGAGGTTAGTTAAGGGGGCTACCAAGGTAGAATAATCTTTATAAAATATTAGTAAAAACCTATTGAGCCCAAGAAACTATGAACTACTATAGCATCTTTAAGTTTCAATCAATCTCAAACTATGCTAACTTTTGCTAGATCTACTTGTAACCCTTACTTAGATAGAATATGATCTAAATATGATACTTCTTCTTTAAAGAGTTTTCACTTACTTAATTTTTCCTTTAATTGATGTTCCTCAAAGATTTCCATCATAATTTTTAAATATTTAACATGTTCTTCTCTTAACTTAAAGTAAAAATGTATATCATCCATGAATATGATAACAAATTGATCAAGGTATTCTTGAAATATATTATTCATTATTTTCATGAAATTTCTAGGTGTGTTGGTTAATCCAAATGGCATCACCACAAACTCATATAATTCATACCTAGTTTTGAATGTAGCTTTTCAATGTCCTTTTTCTTAATCCTTATTTGGTAGTAACCTGATTTTAAATCGATATTTGAGAAATAACATGCTCTAGTAAGTTGATCAAATAGGTCATCAATCCTAGGCAAGGAATAGATGTTTTTAATTATTAGCTTATTAAGTATCATATAGTTAATGCATAACCTTAATGTACCAGCCTTCTTTTTGACGAATAAGATTGATGCATCCCAAGGTGAGACACTAGGTCAAATATTTTCCTCTTCCAATAATTGGTCTAATTTTACTTTTAATTCCCTTAATTCTAATGGGGAAAACCTATAAGGGGCTTTTGAACCTAGTTGTGTATTGAGTGGCATGTTCAATAGTTCTTTTTGGAGGTAATTTCTCCATTTCATTGAATACTAAATTTTTATATTCTTCACGTTCTTTTGGAATTTCAATGTTAGAAGATTTCTGAAGTTGAGTTACTTTTACAACCAAAATAGTATCACCCTTTTCGACTAATCTCTTATCTTGTTTAATAGTTATAGTGTGAATTTGCTTTGTTGCTCCTACCCCACTTAGAACCCTGATTCTGTTAGTGATTGGAACTCTTAAAACACAAGCTCCAAAGTGGGTAGTAATATCAAATTTTTGTAGAAAATACATTTCTAGGATTGAATCGACATCTCCTAATTTGAATTCAAAGAATTCATCAACAAAAAGAGTATCTTGCATAGTAAAGATAATTTCTTCATACCCGTTATGTCTGCTCACTATTGTTCCATTTGCAAGCTCTATTCTAACAACTTTCTAAGAAGGTAATGTTAAGTTTAATGAATTAACTAAATTTGGAGAAATAAAATTATCACTTACTCTACTATTAATCAAAAATTTAATTTTTTGGTCCTTAACTGAGCCTTTAAAAACTAGTAAAGCAAATTGAAATTTTCTCAAACTTGACTTTGCTTATGATAAAATCTTCTTCACTATTGTAGTGGTGGTTTGAACCTTTCCTTTGGTCATATTTGCATTGGTTTTTTATTCTTATTTTTATTTTTTCTTTGTATTTTTGCTCAAACTTTTGGCAATCTTACTTGAAATGATCTTCATGGTAAGCAAACCATTTAAATCAAGTTCTCTTGGTGGGTGTTTCTTCTACCATTGTTTGTCAAAAAGTAGTTCATACTTAATTTGACTCACAATCCTTATTAATTCTATATGCTTCATTAATTATTTGGGTATTATGTGCATGTGTCTAAGGACATAGTTGTGCATGTAGTCCATCAATAAATTTTGAAGCCAATTCTCCCTCATCTCAATGGCTTACCTTTGAAGAGAGATTGCAAAATTCCTTATAGTATTCTTTCATGGATCATCTTTCCAATCTTAAGGAATCAAATTGCATCTTGCACTCTTTGAAGAAGGAACAAATTTTTCTTAAAATATCAATAGAAGTTAACCCACTTTTTAATTAAGCCTTGAGATCTCAATCCATTCCACCATGTTGCAACAAGTCCTTTCAAATATAAGGAGATCACTTCCAAACATTCTCGGCTTGATAAGTTTAGCATATTGAAGTAATTCTTCATGGTATCAAGCCAATATTTTACCTTAGCACTAGATCTAGGGGCTCCATCATAATGATCTAGTTTTACCTTTTTAGCATGAACTTGGTTTATTGATTCTCTTGACGCATTTTGCCAATTCCAATAACACTCACCTTCAAGTTTCATTCTTTGACCTTGTGAAGGGATATCAACACCCTAACATCCAATACATGGGGATTGGTTTCTATATTGATCCCTAGGGGGAATTTGATCTTAGTGTTGATCTCTGTAATGTTGGGATTGATCTTGGTGTTGGTCCCTTGGTGGAAACTAGTTTGGGTTAGAAGGTTGGATTAGATGATCAGTTAACTATTTAATGGAGTATGTAAAGGAATCCATCTTTCCTTGTACTTCTAATCATTTTCCTTCTAAACTTTGGCACAATTTCCTAATTTCTTCAAACATGTTTTGCATATCTATCTTGAACTCTTGGTTTGACTGATAAAGTTCCTCTTGGATACCTCTAAGTTCATTAATATGTGGTTTAAGGGCATCATTCAATCATTGACTCGAGACTCCATTGTTCTCCAATGTACTCTCTAGGCTCCAGACATTGGTAGGCTGAAGAAACTAGACAAGTTAATGATTCCTTGGTCTTGTGGCCCTTATTATGGATCTTGTGATAGTTAATCAATTTCACAAGAATTTTAGAACTTTCATGAATGAATTTTCTCTTCCTAAACTCCTAACCAACTACAAAACTCTAATTATTCAAGGAAATATTCAATTTTGTAGGACTATTTCATGTTTCGGGACCCTAAATAATGGCTCAAAAACTAATTTTCTATCTTCAATAAGCTGAATCTAACCATTCCATGGTGTTTGGAAAGTTCTAATTTGTTGGAAATGGTTTTTTTTTCATTGAAAAACAACTTCGGAGTCACAAGATTGAAAAAGTTTCACATTTATTGAGACTTCTTGAGAGGTCATCCATCCTAGTACTACTCTAGAGCAAGTGCACTTAATTATGAAATTCTTATTCCAATTGCATCCAACACATCAAATTCCTTTTTAAAGAATTTTCTTCACATTCTAAATTTAAATATTGTGACTTTGATTTTGACATCCTATAAATTTCCTTGTCAATTGATAGATATTTTGAATTCCTCCATCAAATGTTAGAAAATTTTTTTCCATCATCAAGAGGCAACTTTCCTTAGCATTGGCAATATTCGTGGTTGGCCAGGGGAGGTAGCTTTTCTTGGTAATGACAATATCTATGGTGCACTAGGAGAGGCAGATTTTCTCGATGTTGCTAGTATCCATGGTGTGCCAAGGGAGGTAACTTTTTCCAATGTCAATGGTATCCATGGCATATCGAGGAAGGAAACTTTTCTTGGTGTCAATGATATTCATGATGAGCTAAGGGAGGTGGCATTTCCCAACATTGATGGATAGTAGGATAAGAAACAACAATGGTGAGGTAGATCTAGGTGGTAGCTGTGATGCACGAGGGTTTGGATGATGCACAAGGGTTTGAATTGCTATGGCATAAGTAGGTAGAGGGTTGCAAATGACATAGAGTGGCAAGAGTAACAAGTGAAAGAGTTGGCAGTAGTAGTAGTAGAGGTAGGTGGCAAAAGTGGGTGGTGAGCATAGTGGCAAGTGAGTGATAGTATGGGAGCAACGATGGGTGAGCATTGGTAGCTGAGTAATAGATAGCAAGCATTGGTTGCTGAGCATGGCCCTATACAAGGCTACGTGACCCTCATGGGCTAGTGCAGCCTTCACAAGCCAATGCAGCCCCAATGGGTAGTGTGGTCCTCATAGCACTACATCCTCTTCCACTTTTTTAATAATTATAATTATTTTATTTTATTTTATTTTTAATTTTTAATAACAACATGCAAACCAAGAAATGCCATATCTCACAAATCGTATGTTAGATTTCGATGAAAGTGAGATCGTTGAAATCATCTTGGAGAGTACTACATCTTCAAGTTATGATAATGCCAGTTTTCTTGACCTATCAATTAGAAAACTATAAAAATATCATTAGCTTTAGTTAATTATTAATTAATTCTTTGTTCGTGTAAGTGTAATTGCCTCATTTCTATAGTTCATTCCCTGGTCAGGTTTTTTCTTGAAATTCATATAGTCTATTCCACAGTTAATGGTGTTTTTTCTTTTGGAATTTCTATGAATCCATGAGTAAGTAAGTATTTGTCCATCTTCTTCATGGTTGCTAAGATTTCAGAGAAATAAGAGATTCCTTCAAGCATGATTGCATGGCTCCTCCTAAGCACCCCACTCAAGCTCCTTCCACTCCCTTAGGTGACCCTAAACTAGTATCTATTATTTTTCATTAAAATAATGTATTTACGACTATCAATTTTTTTTGTAACTTACTTAGAGTTGAGGAATTTCAATATCTTATGACTTCTAGATTGTATGAGCTATTGTCCTTTCTATTTTGAAAACATCTTACTAGAAGATTCTTAGAACACAATGGTGTACTGTTTATCATATATGTGAAATTTGTCCTTCAAAAATGACTTTGGGTCATTAGTAATTACTATTATAAATATTTGGTCAATTTTAGGTTTTTACTTAGGAGAGAATCCTTTAATCCCTACTATATTCTCTCCTAAGTTTCAAGTGTTTTGCCAAGGATAATTGCCTAATTATGTTCATGACTTAGCTATCTACTAAAACTAGTATTATCCCATTGACTTTATTAATGAAATTGATTTTGAAGTATTTCAAATTATATATAGTAAGGTTTTATGAAATCCAAATCATTCCTATGTTAATGCCTATTCCATCTATATTCTCCATGGTGCCAAGATTAGTAGGGTTTATTGCTAGTTATTATCTTGTTTCTCTACCTTACACCTTGCCATGGAACATGCTATTTCCATTGAGAAAAATTTATGAAAACCTTACACTATATGATGTGTACCCCTTATCATGGCCTTAGTCTTAATTTATGATACTACAACCAATAATCTTAGGTATGTCAATCCTAGTCTACATCTTAAGTTCCTTGACAAAGAGAGAATTGTGAGGAGAAGAATTGAAGGTTTCAAGAAAGGTTAAAGAGCTCTTGTGAAAGCCCGTAACCTAGAAGGAACTCATGAGGTATTAAATACACACAAACACACACACACATATTTAATTATAATTTTTTTCTAATTATGTGTTTTATGTATTTATTGGTAGTACAATCTAGGCTATAGACCAAATCGGTGGAAGGTACTCAGATAACTCCTAAGGTAACTCCAAGAAGGGAGGATGTGATGGCAATAGACCTTAGTTCTAAGGTTTATTTTATTGATCCACCTATTTGATTATTGTTTTTTCTTGTATATTTTATTTCAAATTCTTAACTCTTTAATTAGAAACAACATATTGGCCAAGGTTCTAGTGGCAAGGTAATTTTAAGTGCAAGGAGAGAAACCAAAGGTAAATTTCATTCTATAATGTTTGAATACTTCCATTTTCTTTCTTCTTTTTGTGTGACATTCACTTTGTGTTATGGATATATCTAGTTAATGGCACTTCATTCAGGAGTTGGGAAGGATACTACCACACATACGTTTGGTTTTGAACAAACTTCAATCCCACCACTAAAATCTCCTCGTGTGACCTTACTAAAGGGTACTTTATCACAAGCCATGTTAGCATCTTTAGTTCCTAGGTCTTTTAGCATAAATCCTTTTTTCACCATCATGGATTCCCATTTTTCTCTAGCATACAAGGTGGCTACTACCAAAGAAGAACTTGCTCTTCCTTAGAATCCTAGTGAGTGGATTGTAAGAAATACATGTTACTCCATTTTTGAAGAATTGTACCACTTGAGGGAGTCCAAATATTATGAATTCAAGGGATTTTATGAGTTGGTGTAGGCTAGTTCTTCATCCTAATTTCATGATATTCCCAAAGGTATTCTAAAACTTAGTAGAAATCTCGAACAAATCTTAGGGAATATGGAGAGTGCCACTTGACTTTCTCATTATTTGTTGAACTACAAACACATCCTCCAAATCAAGAATGATTGACTTCATGTTCGGAATTATTGTTTCTATTTTTCTTTCTTCTTTTTATTTTTATTATTATCTTTACACTCAAAGACTTAATCTTGTGTATGCATAGGAAATAGAAATAATGGTAGGAAGACATGGCCTAACGGATCCTTCAAGTGAATCTATTGGAATGTAAACTTGCAAAAGCAAACAAGGCACAAGTTTCAGTAAAGAGTGCCACCAAATATATTAGACAATTGTGTGATGGTTTCATGTCATGCAATAATTGATAAGGACAATACTACCAAGGAGGAACGTGAGGCCCAATCAAAGGCAATTGCTCATCATCTCAAGGTTTTTGAACTGGATGATTGATCTCTCTCCTTCTGCTTTCTTTCATATCCATACTCTTGATGTATCTCATCCATATGTTAATAATAAAGTATAATAGTATTCTCTTTTTTTTAAACTCTCCTCTACTTTGGCTTCTAAATCATTGTTTGCTTTGATACCAAATGTGACATCCCATTCTTAGATATTAATGAAATATGATTGTACATTGCATTAAGTCATTGTTGTCGCATCACATGGAAATATAATTAAATCACCTATATAACTTGAAATTAATGATAAACATGGAATTGAGAAAAAAATAAAATAGTAAAAAAAAAATTATTGATATTTTTTAGGTATACTATAATGTCCTCTAGGTTATCTTCCTATGACACAAAGGACCTTAAAGGAAATCCAACACTGCCACCATGGTTAGGCCATCCAACTAAAGGGATGATTATCCCTTCTTATCCAACTTTACCTAGATATTGTCACTTGCCAATCTTGGCTGCACAACTCCATGTTGATACAACCTCTAAGCTGAGCCCAAATGTTGTAGGTCAAACCCATTTTTGAGGGGTACCATGAATAGTTGAAACTCCTCTTAACGAGGCACCCTTTCTTTTGAAGATTAATTACACAATTATAGTATAATTCTACCCTTAACAAGGGATGGAAAATTACATTAACATTGACATTAGTGTTAGAATCACCAACACTTATGAAATTTTGAGCAATTTTCACCAAGTGCTAGTCCAAGTCTCATAGGACTTTATTTGATGCTTAAACTAATGATAGGCAATGTCAAGATCCTAACAAGGAAATCACAAGACCAAGGGGCAATGCTAAATGCTAAGGTGATAGTACTAGATGATAAGTTAAAGGTTCCAAGGATGATGATGTTGATGGTGGTACTAACATTAGCATCAATGTCATTCATACTGAGCCAAAATTTTAACATTTTGACCAAGTTTACATTTTGAGCTCTTGAGACCTTGTTGGACCCATGAATTGATGCCAAACACTATGAAGATAAAGTCAAGGAACTTGAGAAGGCTATGGACATTATTAAATGTTATTCTAGAACGTCAATAATGGAAAAATATGGGTCCCACATGTGTTAACATTAATGTTGATATTGGCATCAACATCAGCATTTGCAACGTACTAAGAAAAATTTGTGAACTCTTAGGGCTAAAAGTAGCTAACTAAAATTTACTAAGAAAATGACAAAGTTTAGATTGTTAAAAAATAATATAAGCATGGAAAAAGACCTATAAAAACTAAATTTTAAGTATGAAGAATATTAATAAAAGAAAACAAAACAATGTCATGCTCAAGTACAACAATGCTCGAATAAAGATCTGTACACTAAATGACTCCTATTGTAAGCACTCAGGAGAAACATTCTAACTCTCAAATGAACAAACTACAAGAGCGTCATCACCACTAAATTTTTTTCCATAAATGCAATTGGTATGTGCGTATTTATAGGCAAAATATGGACATTGCATCAATGGGGCCTTGTCGACACATGATACAATGTATCAATGAGGCCTCATCGATGTAGCCAACAAAACTATGACTCATCATACCCCCACAACTGAATAAAAATTTATCCTCAAGTTCTTTTACAAAATTGGGAATGTATGGGATTATTGAATGACCTTTCACAAACAAAACAAACTGACTTGACAAAAATAGAGTACCTGAATGTATTGATCAACACATTACAAAAATGGTGGTGTTCATGACAAAAAATTGAACACCATGAAATGACTCTTTAAAATTGGAAAACATGTTCCTTGATGATGTGAACTTTGATGGAGAAGATCAGATAGTCCTAGGTGGCAATGATTCCTAAGGTTCTAAGGGACCTTAACCAGCTTCATGCATGTGCAATGGTCAAGGCGGCTATGGCAGTCCTATTGCTACTACAACTTTTGGCAAGAGGTGGAAAGCATCTAGTAGTACTTTCATTTTTTCTCACTTCTAGGATCATGCACTATCCATGCAGCTTTACCAATGTGGGTCAAAATAGGCACATCCTAGGGACATGGCATTGCTAGAAACAGCTCCTTTACATTGATAAACTAGATAGTGAATTGTTTGTGTTCAATGTTGAATGCTTTGACTATATCCTTCAGTTCCTAGTAATCACTCATTCTTTTGGCTAGGTTCCCAACAATTGATCTTTGATCTATGAATCGTGCTCTCAAAACTTTGAGTTCAGCATTTGTAGTCTCAAGCTTCTACCTGGTGTCTTTATGGTGCTTTGAGAACTTCAAGTTCAGAGTTTGTAGTCTCAAGCTTCTACTTGATGTCTTTATGGTGCTTGAACTCTACTTTGTATAGAAAATATGAACTGGCCACTTGTTTCTTTAACTCTAACCATGGCTATATAGTAGTCACCATAGCCAGTTTCGTGTAGTGAAGATTGGCCAACTCCATGTACTTTATTGTAGGCATCAATCCCATTAATGATTGGCTACCAAACTTCTTTTCCTTATTGGAGTTGCTCAAGAGCTTCATTTATTTTCAACTTTGAGACTTGGATATGCTTCTCATTAACTTCTTTTTGTAGGCCAACCTGGTCTCTATAGTGATTTCAATACAGACTTCTATTACAAGGCACGAACTTCCTCCATTGATAAATTCTGATTTTCTATTGCCAATTTCCTCAATTCCATATTCACCCTAGCTATATGATCCTGCTATTGATGAATAAATTATTACATTTTTTTCTTTTAGGCATCAACATTATGTAGGCGATGATTCTACGTAGTCAGAGCCTTATTCTCCTGGTGCATCTAAGCTAAGTCCTTATAAATTGAATAGGTCTTTACCTTTGCTATGGATTGGTTAAAAATGGTCATTACTACCTCCTCCTTAGCCTTGCTAAATCATTCTTGAAGCTGTTGGAAAGCTTCATCCCTAGTTATTGTTAGGCTAAAGAGCATAGGATTAGCAAGGTGGGCATGTAATTTGACAACCTCTATGGCCAAGCATTGATTTTGTGCTTGAGCCATTTTGAGTTGCCCCTCCAGGATGATGCATTTTTCCCTTACATCCAGTAGCTCTAACTGAGTTGTGGTGATGTTTTCTAGAAAATCAAAAATATCTAGAATCACTTTTCCAATCCCCACTAGTTGATCCACCAATTATTCATGTTGGGCTACATTTAACTTTTCACTGACCGTTCCTATAGACGTTCGCACATCTCAAAGAGTAGATATGTCTAGTATAGATGTTGTAGATCCATTGAATGCTTTGATGACATGGTCAGCAACCACTTTAGTTACTCTCTCTTATCGTTCGTGCTACATCACTAGGATAGTTGCCCCTTCACCTTCCTCAAATTACACTAAGAAGGTGGTAGCATTCCTAGAGATTTTTGGAAATAAATGATGTTGTGATAAGGACATCGTCACCTCTCAAGCATTTGGACTCGACCTTATGGGCAACTAGATTTGTTGGGTTTAGGGTTTAGTCCCATCCCTTACCATTTGACTAATTGTTTAAGTCACCTCATTAAGGTAACTTGTTGCTGGTCAGTACACAAATGGATCTGTACCACTCATTCTTGCATGTTACTCTTGCTCACTCAAGAGTTGCTCGTAGATATTGCATAGGTGCTCAATGATTACGTGGGCTTCTGACATTGTTTTTTAAGTTAGTGGTGTTGGTGGTGGCTACTCCTCTTCTTGAGTTGTTGTTGGTGTCTTGTCTTTCATAATCTTAGGCCATGAGGCCGAAGGAGCATGCTTGATTATGTCATTGGAATAGCGGACAATTCTTGCCCTTTTGCAAAGTTTCTAAATGAGGCATGAAAAAGGTAGGGTTTTTCTTCCACATTCATTTTCTTTAAAATTCTTTTTAATCTCCAAGTAGATGAGTTATGAAAGGTTCACAGGAAATTTCCCACTTAGAGCAATGCATGCTTAGGTAGAGAAGGAAGTCACCTTGTTGGGCCTCACTACTAGATTGAGGTAATAGGCTACAATTTTGAAATAGATATGCTTCACTAGTGTGAGTGCACCATACTCCTTACAATCAACCCTATAGCATCATTGAGTCTACTCCTTCTTGGCCTCAAGATCACATTTTGTTGATAGCTCCACCAACTATGTCCCAATGTTAGGCAACCACAATGCTTGCATAATAGCTTCAGCTGAGTAGGATACTTGAATATCCTTGGTATTGACTATGGACCTTGGCCTTCGATTGTTCGAGAAGAGATATGTCTCTCCCATGTACCATTTTCCCATTAGATGTGATGATTGGCCACATGGGAGAGGTTTTCAGTTGTGTTTTAACTTTTACTAAATATTTCTTTGAGAATGGCCTGAAGTTCATTTCTTAGAGAACTGATCATTGAATCTCTCGGGACCTGATGATGTCAAGGCAGGCTTACGTTAATGTGACTTCAAGACTTGAAGCAAGTCCAAGCACTTCTCCTTGCTATGATTGCTCAATGGAAACTTTTTCTTCTCTAATCTATTGAATAGATTCCACTTTGGGCTCCTCACAAAGAGATCCCATTGCATGGGTTGCCTCTAGTAGTTCCTAGGCATGTTCTTGTTGGCCCCTTCCAGCTTTGGGCTACTTCTCCCTTGGTTGAGACCATGGGTTAGCAATCATTGTGTAACTTAAAGCATTAGGATACCTTTATCTCTTAAGGATAGTTACACTTGGCTAATTTTTTATTATGGTTGATTTAATTACTCCAATTATTATTTTATTTATATGTTATTATTAATAATTCATCCCAAAGGTTGTTGAAAGGGTTAACTTTTGAAAAAATTGATGTTTGTATATTATTAAGGTTATCAACCCTTTGAGGGAGTTAGAGAAATTTTCAAAAAATTTCATTAGAAACCTTAAGGTTTGTGGCCCCCATGATAAAGATCTTACCTCTGGTAAGTGTAGGGTTGAAGAACGGAGTGATTTGGATAAATGGTTGGGAAGTTAAGGGCTCTGAAAGGTTTTGGACTCTAAAAAATGGCAGAAACTTCCTATGTGCTATGAGGAAAATGAAAAAAATTTCTAAGTGCATGATGGTATATATAGGATTTTTGCACTACATCGATAAGGCCTTATTGATGCAGCTTTGTTGATGTGGTCGGCTACATCGACGAGGCCTCATCATCAACATAGCTGTTAACCACCGTAGACAACCATTGACTTTGGTCAAACTTACAAAATACAAAGAGTTTTTGAATCAAATTAGGATCAAATGAAAGCTCAAAAGGCCCATAATAGTATGAAAACATGAGAAGAGGGTGTTGAATTATTGAAGGAATGAATGAAATAAAAGGTTAAGGAGCACTAAGTGGAATACATAATGGAATATGCAAAAGATACAATTGTAGCAATGTCTAAGGTAAGGAACCTTAACTAATCAAACCAAGAGCTATGCAAGCAGATCCTCCCCATAGTAGGCTCATGCCCTCATTTCCCTTGCATAAAATCAACTAAGGAGTCTGTGGGACCCATAATTGATTAATGGTCATGAAAAGTTAAGGACCAACCAAAAAGAATCTACCCAAGAATTCAAACACATCAGACCAAGACATAGAACATAACATAGAACTCGATAGTGAGGTGAGTTATGGTAGCATGGATGGGTGATAGAAAAGATGGAATGGAATTCCAAATTGAGGTCATAAGAAGTCCCTTGTGAAATTTGTATTTAAAATGACTTAAGAAGATCCATCCTCAGTCTAGACCAAAACTAGCCACTTTTAGTGACTTCGCATTGCCACTCTAAGACTAGTCCACCTACATGAGACACGAGAGTGCTTCCACAAAACAACCACCATTCCATAAAGAGAAGAAAAGAGAGAAGTAGGAAGTGAGTGAGGGCTTTAGTTAGAGGGGACCTTCAGGCATGGGTGCGTGTCCTTCTAGCCCCATAACTAGTGCTTGTAGTCCATTTATTTATCTAAGGGATGTGCTTTGAATTTCCATCATCATTTTTTTTGTCTTTTTTTTTGAATCTTTGGATGGGAACCACACCATGCAAAGACTTATTCATTTATTATGCCTAAGGGGTGTGCTTTAAATTCCCATCACTTCCTTCTTTTTTCTTTTTTGAATTTTTGCATGGGAACCACACCATGCAAAGAATTTATTTGACTTCCTATTAGTGGTTGGAATGGAATGGTAATAAGTCGATGAAAAACACTCAAGCACTAGAGCAAGTAGAAGAGTACAAAGAGTATTGACTCCTCTTGAAGTTACACCCTTTACAAACCTTTGAATCCTTCCTAAGTCTGGAACTACCAAGGTCATTGATTGATTAAAATTTTCTTTAATGAAAGGGACCTCAAATTTCCAAAACAAGGAAAATCATAGAGTTTATTGGATGGGTGGATGACATGGACTCACTACCTATTCCATGAAAAATAAACCATGTCATAGTCATTAGACATCAGAATTCAAAAATAGAAACCATACAATGACAATCACAACATTAAGCATAAACCATCATTAGTAAACAGCAACAACGACACTATGTCTTATGGTAATAATGACATTTTATTAGCAAAAATGAGGAAATATCACATTTTTAATAAAAAAAATAAAGTAAAATATATTAGAAAGTGTAAAATAATCAAGAAAGGTTCAAAGGTACTAACAATGGTGTAAAATTAGAAAAATCAAAAAATCAAAAATTTGTAAAAGTAAAAAACATGGAAAACAAAAAGTAGAAAAACTAAGAAGCCATATGGATTATTAGCCTAAACGGCCATCTCCCCCATGACTAAGTTGGAAGGAGGAGATATGAAAATGGAACGTGGTTGTCCATCCATCGAGGTGGTAGTTGCACTGACCTATCTTGGTTTAAGGAAAGGTTTACTTATTGGATGTTGACCAACTACTTTTCATTTGGGCTTTTAGGCTTGTATATAAACATGGCCCCAGAGGAAAAGGTTTGATCAATTATATAAGATCCCTCCTAGAATGTTTGAAATTTTTCCTTCTGGGCTACATGTGTAGGGTTCCAATAAAAAACCTTATCTTCTAGTTGAAATTTTACTTTCCTTATTCTGAGGTCATGACATTGCTTATTGAATGACTTGTGCACCTTGTTCAAAGATAGGGCCACTAATTAGTTTTCATCTAGGACATTTAGGTTGGTTAATCTTTCTTTCTGTGCTAGACTTAGGTCAAGATTTAGATCACAGGTTATTAAGAGTGTACAAAGCTTGGATTGAATTGGAAGCATTGGAAGTTTTTTGTACACTAACTTGTAGGGAGAGTAGCTAATAGGAAGTTTCCATGTTAAATAGTAAGCCCAAAGGACATCATTATTTTTTGTACTCCAATTTTTCCTATATTTGCTAATGGTATGTGTTAGTATTTTTGTGATCTCCCAGTTGGTTACCTCTACTTGACCATTGGCTTGGGGATGGTAGGATGTTGTTAATTTATGTTCAACCCCAAAGTGTTGCATCAACTTTCTAAAAGTGGAACCTATGAAATGAGTTCCATTGTCAAAAATTAGTGAACGTGGCATCCCAAACCTATTTACAATATGTTATATAAATCTAGTAGTAGTGGATGATGTACAATTAATAACAGTTGTTGCTTCTACCCATTTTGTATAGTAGTTGAATACTACAATAATATGTGCCTTTCTGTAGGACATGGATGTGATGGCACCCATGAAGTCAATGCCCCATATGTCAAAAGGTTTTAGTGGTGAATCCACTATTGAGGACCTTCCATGCAAGCGATCATCCCCCCATCTCATTGATAACATTCACAAGATCAAACAAATTGGTGAACATCCCTAAAGATTGTAGGCTAGTAGTATCCTGTCATCAAGATTTTTATGGTCATGCATCTTCCTACATAGTGGCCTTTGCAAGGCCCTTTGTGAGCATCCTGGAGAACACATAGTTGATCTTTGTCAAGGACACACTAATGAATCAAGCCATCAGCACATACCTTGTAGAGGTGTCCACTAATTTTCATGAAGTATTTAGCCTGGTGAAGAAATTTTTGCTTCTTTCTAAAGTCAAAATCTTGTAGCATCTCTTGAGTGAGAAGATAAGTGAGGATGTCATTATACCATGTTGTTTCTATGAGAATTTGTTCATCTATTGCTCATATAAAGAGGAGTTTGTTTGGAAACTAATCAAAGAGAAAGCTCTCTTTCTCATTATTATACCATTTTAAGTGAGAGAGGTGGTCAGAAACCACATTCTCAGTCCCTTTTAAATCTACCATCATGAGATCAAATTCCTACAAAATCATGAGCCACTGTATGACATGAGGGCTCATTGTTGGCTTGTTCATGAGGAATTGAATTACATTGTGGTCCATGTGCACAAATACATTGTAGCTAAGCACATAGAGCATGAACTTTTCAAGAGCACACACCACTGCCATTAGTTCCTTTTCTGCGGTGGTGTAATTTCACTATGCTTCCACAATGCTTTGACTCACGCAGTGGATGTAGTATGGATGTTTCTAATCGTCCATATGCATGAGCACTAATCCCAAGGCATACTTAGATGCATCCATCATAATGTGGAAGTGTCTAGACTAGTTTGGTACTTGTAGGATTGGTGTTTCTATGAATTTTTCTTTTAACTGTTAGAATGCATGTCCACATTCCTTGGTCTAGATGAAAGGTGCATCTTTCTTTGTAAGCTCTACCAATGGTTTTATGATCTTAGAGAAATATTCTATAAATTGTTGGTAGTAGTCAATGTGTCCAAGGAATGACTAAACATCTTTAACTATCTCTAACTTGTGTGTTATTTCTTGGATGACCCTTATCTTTTCTAGGTTTACCTCAATCCCTTTTTGTGAAACTTGGTGCCCTAGCATAATGCCTTATTGGACCATGAGATGGCTCTTTTGCCAGTTGAGCCACAATTTTATTTCAACACATCTCTTCAATACTTGCTCAAGGTGGTCCAAGGCTTGCTCAAATGTAGTTCCATAGGTGGAAAAGTCATCTATGAAGACTTCTACACCATTACTAATCTACTGTTGAAAGATACTAAGGACCATGTGTTGAAATGTTGTAGGGGCATTGCATAGATTGAATGGCATCTCCCAATATGCAAAAGTCCCTCGAGGACTCGCGAGTATTTTCTTGGTCTGATCTTCTAGCATAATTTGGATTTGGTTATAGCCACTATAACCATTCAAGAAGCTATAATAATAATGCCTAGATATGATGTCCAACACTTGATATACAAATGGTAATGGAAAATGATCTTTAATGTTGTCATATTCAATAGCCTGAATTCAATGCAGACTCATCACTTGCCACCTTACTTTGACATAATTATGAGTGGGCTAACCCACTCACTATTTGCAATGGGATAGATGAACCCTACCTTGAGGGTTTATTCAATTTCCTCCTTGACGATCTACTTCAATTTGGGATTCAGCCACCTCTACCGCTGCCTTCTAAGCTTCATGGTTGGGTTAGTGTAAATGCGATTCTCTCGTATCCTCAAATCAATTCCTATTAGCTTAAGATATGAACAAGAAAATGTTGTTGACCATTTGTTAATTACTTTTAATAGATTTTCTTTTTTTTTAGGAGCAAGTTTGACATTAATTATGACTAGTTTACCATTGTTTAAAAATGCATATTTCATGCCAACAAGTAAATTTTTTAGCTCTAAGGGCTCCTGCTTGAAGTTGTCAAGGATTACCAACTCTCCCTAATAGGTATCATCATCTTCATTAGATAGTTGAGGATGAATTTGCTCAAGTTTATCCATGCCTTCAACATAAGCTCATGTTAGGCTTTTAGTTGGCTCCATGCATAATGTGCTACTATCTAAGTCAGCTATCAGCCACTAGATGTCCTCCTATTTTGTGGTTGTTGTGTACAGACACCTTTGAATATTGATTTCTTGTGCACACTAATTGCATGCTTTAATATATGTACTATTGATAGACCAAATCATTTGCACACAATTGTACTCGTTGTCACTATACATGATGCATGGAATACACTTCCTCTCTATCTTGCCAAATTCATTTTCTTTGAAGATTTCCAGAGAGAGGTCCCTTATGCCCATATGTGTGTTGACCATGCTTAACCAAGCTCTTCCCATAATGATGGGAAAGTAACTTTTGTAGTTTTCAACCTTGATCACGAAAGAATCAGCAGGATAGGACCACCCACAAACTATGGTCACAATGTTCTCTACTAATCCCAAAGGGGCAGTAATTGATTGATCTGCCAATTTTAGATGGATATTGCTCTTCTTGAGAGGTGGTAGGTTCCAGGCCTTGTACATGTCATGGGAGATGAGATTAACTCTGAAATCAAAGTCAAGAAGAGCCTTGCATGGCTTATGTCCAACAATTTGCAAGTAAATGAGTGGACTTCCTAAGTTAGATCTTTTTGTGAAAAGATTGCCAACCTTGATCTAGTTGAAAATAGCATGTGTTAGCATTACAATGCAAATCCAAGGTAGCACTTGGTTTCAAGGACACTCAAAGGTATTTGATGTAGAGGATGAGGGTGTTAGAGATGTAAGACAATTAGCCATACTAGGTTGTGAGGGTTAGAGAGGACTACTAGGTCAGAAGAAGGGTCTTTTTCTAGATTGATTGTCCAAACCACTTGGCTAGAAAGCTAGTTGTAAATGTAAAGCCCTTGTAGCATTTCATTGTTGTAGTTGTGGAGGAATCTCACCTTGCATAGATGGATTAGGAGGTAACTGGGTTGAAGGTAGAGGTGTGTGTGCAGACGGATGCAAAGGGTGATATAGATATGGGTTTTCCCCTCGAGCAGATGGTGAATGTGTTTGGTGGTACTCCAAAGGGTAATAGTGATGCTAAAATGAGGTATGATTTGCAAAAATTCTTGGCGAAATGAGTTGCTGAACATAGTACCCATATGGATTTGATTGCCTATAAGGGTGCTACTACCTTAGCAGTGGCATTCCCCATGATTGTGGTAGGTACCACTATTGGTATTGTTCATAAAATTGTAGAGAGATTCCACTTAGGTAGTAAGCTTGTTATTGTTGGTGGAACTACTTTGGATTGCCTTGAGGGTAAGGCAATCATCTAGGTGCTTGCCTACATGCTAGTCAAGGATTCAATGCATACACCCTAGACTCTTGTAAGTGTGACACCATAGGGAAACAACCCTTTGGATATTCATATTGACAAATGTCATAATCAGTTTCATCATCAGAGTTGGTTTCCACAACTTCCTCTATGTCGTAGCTTTAAACTCTATGGTAGGCATGTTCAACTTCATTTTTCCTCCTACGATTATGATCACTATTTTTCTCTTTGGATTCTTTAACGATCTTCATAGTAGTTTGAAATTTTTCATCCAAAGAAGCTCATAATTTATCAACCTTTGCCAAAATTTTGAAAACAAATTTTGGATAGGCAAGGTTTTCCTATTCACCACCTCATCAAGTGGTTACTTCTCTTTGTCACAAAATTGAACCTCCCATTTTCTAATGGAAGGGCTCCTATTATACTCTTTCACACTTTTCCTTTTTTGTAACTCACCTTCTTCTTTTGCTACATGCTCAATTAGCCTTTGAATTTGATGAGCTCTCAGTTCAAACAATCTTCCTTGGGCATACACCCCAAGAGTTCTTCTAGTTTCTACTTTGAGCCCATCTATGATGTGCTGAAGTTGTTTCCTCTTAGAAAAACCATGACTAGGGCATCAATGTAAGAGTGAATAGTATTTACCGATGGCAGCATCCAAGGGTTCATGTGTTTCTTGTTTCTAGCCTTGGATTTGTCTTCTTAGATTAGACACTCTAGAGTATGTCTGGCATCTGTCATTAAATAAATCTAACATGATACTCCATTGGCGAATGGATTCCAATTTCAAGGACTAGTACCAGCTTTCAACTTCCTTGATGAGTATCCTAGGGAAGAGCTTTAGTTTTTGCCATTCATTTTCTATGTTCTATAAGGAATTGACATTATGGAAAGCTTGTAGATGTTTCTATGGATAAAAGTTGTATCCTCCTTTAAATCTTGGGATATTATTCTTGTCTAAGCACTTGATCCTACTATCTTTCATATGCCTGGTTGGAATTCTAACTACATCTACAATGTTAAGCATGCTTTAAGTCACTAGCAGAGGTTCATCATCATCATTGCGTCGATGATGCCAATGATGGTTTCAACCACCCCTTTAATTCTAGTGGCCTTCACAATCATGGTTGTCTTGTTGATCACCTTCATTGCAATTATTTCAATGGTGGCTTCTATGAGAATCAAAAGATGAAAGGAATGTTCAAAATTAGATGAAAAGGATGGAGAGGAAGGTGGACCACCACTGCCACCACAGTGTCTACCACCATGTTTTCACTCATTATGACCACCATCCTTAGATTCTTTGCTATTGTAATGTTTGCCTAAGTCCCTACCTTGACTGTCACTTTTTTCCAAACCTATTTTATGAATAGTGGAGTGCAGGTTCAAGGTCATACCCTCATCACCAATAATAGGGGTGGAGAGTCTTCATGTTGAAAACCTTCAAAGGGAGGATCCTCATTGTCATCTTGATCTAGTAGGAATAAGGGATTAGTGTAATGTTTTCTCTTCATAGCCTCATGGAGCTTTTCCTAATGTGAATCTCACTTACGTTGTGTTTTAGTGGGATAGTAGTCCTGAGTGTCATAACCATTCACAACATATTCCTCATGAAGGTCTAAGATGCCCAACTTCTTAAGGGTTTGAAATAGCATCTTGAGTACAAATCGATCAAAGGGGAAAGACAATGTTAACCTCCATATCATGCCATTGCAACTATTCATCCTGATGTAGGATGAAGGTGAAGTCTATTACATACTCATTTAGATGAGTATATACCACTTTGCACTCCTATGGGATTGATGGTTTGACATCTTCATGTTTGTGGGAAGAAGAAGATATTTTGCAAAACAAATAAAATTATCAGTGCGCTTAGTAGTTTATATGTCATTGAGAGTGATGTTGACCTTGAGTTTGTCCAACAATATAAATAATATTCACTAATCCTAGATAGTGCACATTTCAACAAAAAAAAGTCCTTGACAATGATGCCAATGATGAGCGGTGAGGTACCCCTATGCCCAACCATACAAATTATAAGCATTCAAGTAAGATTTGATTGAATTTTATAGACTTTATAGTTGCCAATGTACTAGTCTTCTAGGGAGTGAATCTTTGCCTTAAGATTAATCATTGTTTTCCCAATTACACTTTGGATGTACATTGGTATGGTTAAGTGTAATTGAGACATCTAATTTTTATCATTTTGTATTTTATGATTTGGTGTTCAAAGGAAGATAAAAGTAATTGTATTTAACTAATTTAAATTAACTAATTAACTAGTATCTAACTAGTCCTAACATAAGCATTTGGTCCCACTTTTTGCACATGTCCTAAACCCACATATCCACTACTAGGCTATCAAGTGCTATGCTACTGGGCATACTAAGAAATAACGTTGTTGGGATTACCAAGCAAATATATGTTACGCTCAAAGTAGTCATACTTATGTGTTTAATTTATCCTACTTATCTTGCTCAATCACTTCATTAACTTAATTACTAGAAAAAATCTAATAAATAATTGAAAACATTAAATGCATAAATGAAATATTTAATCTATCCAGAATGCTGTAAGGTTTATCAAAAAGCTCATCTTTATTGCTACATACACTATTGTGCTCAGGTACAATAATGCTTGAATAAAAATCCCTACAGTCAGTGACTCCTACTAAGGGCACTCAGGAGAAAGATTCTAACTCTCAAATGAAAAAACTACAAGAGCTTTGCTACTACTAAAATTTTCTTATCATAAATGTAGCTAATGGGCATGTATTTATAGGAGAAATACGAACATTGCATCGATGGGGCCTCGTCAACACATGATACGATGCATTGACAAGGCTTCATCGACAAGGCCCAGTTGATGAGGCTGCGTCAATGAGGCCTCATCAATGCAATCAATAAAACTACAACTCATCAACTCTCGAATTAACATCGAACATTGCTAGGATGAAGTTGAGGAACTTAAGAAGCCAACAGATGATGTCAAACACTAAGGAAAAGGTGGATTATGATTTGGTAAAGGTCCTCAAAGTGGTGATGCTAACGTTAGCATCAATGTCACCCATACTTAGCCAAAGTCTTGTAATTTTGATCCAATTGTTACCTTGTGCTTTCAAGATCCTGCTTGACACGCAAATTGATATCAAATGCTACTAAAATAATGTGTAGGAATCTAAGAAGCTAAGGAATGCTATCAAATGCTGAACATGATGAATAATAAGGGAAAAATATGGGTCTTATAAGCACTGACACTAATGCTAATATTGGCATTATTGTTAGTGGGATTTAGTGAAATTTCCCACATTTTTCCAAGTTGACATTGTTAACCTTCGAAACACTAAAGGTAAAGCTCAAATGTATTCGAATGAGGCTCACAAAATGTTGAGGAGTTTGCAGAGTCAAGAGGAAAATGTCAAATGTCAATCCTAAGCACCTAGGACCATGCTAATGTCATCATGGTGGTACTGACACTAATGTTGATGCCAATGTTAGTGCCACTTGCAAAGTTAGAAAATCTTTAAACTCCAAATTGCCAAAACTACCTTTTATGCTACCAAATCACCATTTGGAAGGCTAAAATTAATGTTGATAAGTTGCCAAGAAGCCTAGAAAGGTAGGGAAAGAGTCAAACTATTAGTAGGATAGGCCCTAGGGGCGCTTGAGGACTCATTTTTGTTGTTGACATTGACATTGATGCCTAGAGTTAGAATTTTTTCATGTCCTAGGATTAAATTGTCTGAAAGTACCAAGTTTAATCCTTGTGATGCCATGGAAGCCTAGAATACATTGTTTAGGGTCTCATAAAGTCTAATTTGGTGTCGAAATGTAGTTTTGTGGGGCAATTTTGACAAAGTTGCAGTTAATAAGGAATCCACATTAGCTCCAACACTTAGAAAATTTTTGATTTTGGAGTTTCTCGATGTCATCAAGAATGAACTTCATAAGTTGGATTATGAACTTGGATAATGCCTAGAGGTCTCCAAAAGTTGTCAATGTGCCTCAAAGTGTTAAATTGTAATGTTCAATGCTCATACTTGTGTGGGGATAATACTAAAGTTACATTCAACTTGGTCATTAGTGAACTAATAAAGTGGGTACAAGAAAAATATATAGTCCAATTATAGCTTTATAATTCAACATTACCTCCCAAAATTGAACCTATAACTTGAAAATTTTAAATCAAGAGTCTTACCATTAGGCTAACAATCATCAACTTAAATAATAATAGAACTTAACAACATACAACACAAAATAAATACAAAAATAAATAACCGAAATAGAAGCAAATGAAAATAAATAAAATAACCATAGAAACTAAACAAATGAACAAAACAAGAAAAAAAAACACTAAACATAAAACAAAAATAAAGAAAAGGAAAGAAGAGTGTTAATGGCAAGGGTAGTGTCAATGCCATACTTGCAATATTCAAATATCCCCACAATTAATAGCTAAAATAACAATGCAAATTAAAATCTATATCACTTAACATATATAAAAAATAAACAAAATATAAGCAAATGAAAATAACATTTAAAAAAACTTTAGAAACAAAGAAAATAAACAAAATAGGAAAATGAAACATGAAGCATGAAACATAAACAAAGAAAAGGAAAAGAAGAGAGTGTTCATGGGGAGGGCCCAAAAGTGATAGTGCCATACTTGCAACAAATCGACATTGTAGCAATATTTTTAAGGTAAATTCATTATATTTGATACTCTTGCATGATTGCAAAATTTTATTTAAAAAAAAGCCAACAATCCACATAAGCATACAATTAACAACTTAATTAATAATGAAACTTAACAATGTACAACATAAAACAAACCTAAAAATAAATAACCAAAACAAAACAAAATGAAAACAAAAAAGAAAAAACTACAAAAACCATAGGAACATGAAATAGAAAAAAATAAAAGGAAAAGAAGCGTGTTAATGGCAAGGGCAGCAACAATTATATATATATGTTGGCTAAGAGTGTATAGTTTTTGATAAGCTTTGCACTTCAAAAATAATTGATAAGCAAATGACACCTTCAAGATAACTGATGAGCAAATGACACCTTCAAGATGATTAACAAGAATAGAGGATCTTGAATACACACGATATCTTAGTTTCTTTTGCATAGAAAAATTTTCAATGCAAAACTGTAGGTTCTATAATAACTCTTGAATAAGTAAAATTTTCAGCCAAGATCCCAAGTTTGAAATGGAGGATAGGGAGTCGAAGATGGCTTCATCTGCATTCAAGATCATGAGCACGATCAATATAGAGGTACATATATAATATTTTATATAGTTACCCAGGCAAAATTTGTTTTGTCTTCCGCATTTTATATCGTTTGACTAACCACTGTCGGGCATAGATTCCAGTTCATGCTATATTTAGAAAGAATATATAAAAATGACTTCAAAATGGTTATCTGTTGTCATTTGTTAATGGTTGCATGAACCATTTCTGTTACCGGTTATTACCGGTCATAAAGACCCCAGTCCTCCCATTGTTCACCCTTCCGGTGAAAATATTGGATTTTATGTTTCTCACCATGTTTGTGCTGATAGGTTATTTCAATAAATGGTGGTTTGTGAATATTTTAAATATAACTATAATAGTGTGGGTTAACTCGGTTATTGAACGTTTATCTTCGTGAATATGCAGAGCTTCCGTAGAGGCTCCCTGATGGATTATATCATATGTCAACTTTTCTTTGAAAGATCTTTGTAACTGCATTTTTCTGGCAGAATTTTCTTCTTAAGCATAGTATTTAAATGATCATCATTTAGAGGCTCCATCATGCTCATTTTACTGATCAAGAGGTCCCAGGTAGATGACAGAAAGCCTAAATTCTTTTGGAGGCTGTGCCCAGGGTCAAACCTAAATCTTAAATTTGAGAAACAAGCACCTTACTATCACTGCAAATTATGGTCCCATATAATCATATCAATTTGATTTATATGATATCTTCCTATGGTGTTAACTGAAACAATCTATTTACTCTTTTCAATGGTTAAACTTTTAACTCTGTTTATCTTTTTTGGTATCCTGCTTTAAGGGTGATATGTATCAATATTTGGAATTTTTAGGTTCTCACTACCTTTAATTATGCGAAGTGTTTTTTCCCTCCTGTAGGGTTTGTTTAGCATTAACCACCCTTAGCTAATTGGGATAAGACTAAGATGATGATATGATAAGTTTGTTTAGTATCAAGTATGATAGTTTCTTGCCCTTCCACTTATTTGCTTATTCTGAACTAAAATTTTCTCTTATGTCTTAGTCCTTTTTAGGATCTATTGGAGCAGTTCAATTTCTCCAATTATCCACTGTAGAATTGAAATGTAACTTCTAAAATGCAAGTCACAAGCCTTATTTGTAATGCCATCATAAGTTTTTTGTTCTTAGTTCTTTGAGCCTATTTAATTTAAATGGCAAGGCCATTTTCATGCATCAAAGCAGATTAACTGCTGTAAAAATAAAAGCAGGATTTCAGCTTTGCGTTACCATAAGCTGTCAAAATTCTTACATATATGTTTGAGCACATTATAAACAAACCTGACATAATCTCTGGGTTTCTTATTTGCATCTTTTTTGGCTAATAATAGTATGTACTTTTTCTAAAATATAAAAAGTTTGGAGGCTTGTATTCATGCTACATTTTCGAAACTGTGAATGCAGGATGATGCCAGACCAGGGCAGGTTGAACGGCCAGGTGTTGCAAATCCAGCAGCTGGTGCACGTTGAGAAATTTTGATGTATTTTGGTACTGTCGTTTCAAGTGGGACTGGATCAAGTTTTATTAGCATATTTTTTTATTTGAAAATATTTTAACTTTGATAAATTTTAGTAATTTATTTATGTTGTGAGTTTTCAAGAGAGAAAATTAAGCCACAAACCTTTTTATAGTCTTTTCTACTACCTTAGGGAATTTTTCCCGACCATAAGTTGCTTTCTATAAGAGCTTTCCAGAGCTTTAGATTTAGATTATGAATATCATTTGAGTTTCTTTTGCAATGATATTATTTAATTGATGCTCCGAAACGTGGTTAAAATGGGTACATGGCCGACATGTTAATTGGGTTCTTTCCTCGTTTGGTTACCGTTTCCATTATTGAGTTATTTACAAGATTCAATGAGATTGTAATTGCAATTAGTTATTAGACATAAAATCAACTGTGAGAACATTTAATTGTGTATTTTTTGTAACCCAGAGTCTCATACTGTGCTTGCAACCTTCTTGCATGCTGGGGAAGCAACTTGGAGTAATTTATGTTTCGTAACTACACTGGGAGAGAACACTGGAAAAGCAAGACGATTGAATGTTTCCATGCATGGAAGGACGATTTACATGGTTTGCATCAAATACGAAGAAATGATGTGGGAAGGAAAACATACAATTTTTTAAAGAAATATTTACAGAAGCTTTATACTCTTGAATATTCGAACAAGTTAAAATATGCACAGTGACTTACCATATATGGCCATGTTGGGAAAAGAATAGGAAAAAGAATGATTTCAAGATTGGAGGCTAACAACCATAAAAATCTTATTTATGTTGTGACTTTTAAAACTATTTTTTACCGTAATTTAACTCGATCTGGAACAAAGTCAACAAACAAAGAAAGGGAACAAATAAATTGGAATGAAACTGCATTGGGAAAAAATAAAGTGAATGAAACTGCACTGAGCTTTCAACAGTCTTGGTTGATTATTTAGCTTCATTTGACTATGCATCTTCATTTTGAAAGGAATCAGGTTTTCATGGATAGGTTAAAATCAGTCTCTGTTCATGCAGTGGAAGGTGAGGAGCTTAATTTTCCACTGGAGGATAGTTTAAAATCAGTCTTTGTTCATGCAGTGGAAGGTGAGGAGCTTAATTTTCCACTGGAGGAGTTCTAGACTTCACTAAATGCATAATGAACTTGCTCATTACCGTGTTGCTTTTATGATTACAGCATTAAATCGTCATAAAGAACTTGTTGACAATCGTCAAGAAGGTATACCGATTATGATATTTCAAATCAAACTGCATGCTACTTCGTTAGTTAGCTATCAGGTTATTACGTTAATTCCCTTAGATGGATGGATTCCAAGGTTTATTTATCCACTTGTACAACGTTTTCGTAATACACAGAATTTAAACTCTGGTCAAAACCAAGTGACCTTGATTGCTTTCCACAACAGTCAATTCAAATATTTCGTTCCGATAATTCCAATGCTCTTTTCACATTGCAGAATTTCGGTTTATTCCAAGAGTCGTTTCTTGAATAAAAATTAATGGAAAAGGTCAAGTAGGATGGTCGAGGACACGCTGTTTCTCTCAGCCGGTACAATCATCACTCAAACAAAACAATCTTATCAGTGATCAGAAAACGCGGGAGAACACAATCGATCAGAAAACTCGGGACGGGACAACACAATCTTATCAGTGATCAGAAAACTCGGGGAAAAAAATTGAGATAATGGCAAGGAGATATTGCAGGGAAAATGCTATCTCCAGTTCCAAACACAGGAATCGAAGCTCAGCAAGGAATCGAAGCTCAGCAAGGAGGAAGATCTGGAGGCGGAGGAAGGATGGACTGTGAAGGACCATTACCATTCTGAACTACCCACGCCATTTTAAGACCCCAGGAAGTATGCACCTCAAGATGACAGTGCATGAACCATACACCTGTAAAATTTTAATCCAGTTATTCCAAAAGAATAATAACCGTACTATATCCAAAGGGAAAGCTACGATTTCTTCTGATATGCATTATTTACCTGGATTGTCTGCTCTGAATCTGAGGGCAACCCAACCACCGGGAGGCACTCCAATGGTATTTCTTTCAGGAGGGTCTACCAGATTAAACTTTGGAGCATCTCTGGTTTCATTGTAGTTGCCAAAACCTTGGCCGACAATGAAGAAGTTGAAGCCATGTAAATGCAGAGGGTGGCTTTCGGTACCCACAATGCCTGTGTCCTGCAACACCAACTCAACTGTTGTGTTGAACGGCAGCACCTTCACTCTGGTCCCCTTCATGGGTTGTCTCAGGTTTCTTGGCAGATTGGTGGATGTGTAGTTGAATGGAAATAGAGGATTGTCAG
Organism: Gnetum montanum; assembly: GCA_015680685.1. Lineage (NCBI taxonomy): Eukaryota > Viridiplantae > Streptophyta > Gnetopsida > Gnetales > Gnetaceae > Gnetum > Gnetum montanum. The sequence goes on from MNCI01021399.1 coordinate 271,512, forward strand.
GGAAGTTGGTCTTGTAAATCCCTTTCATCTGCCCTCTGTAATGAGATTGCAAGAGAGCCACAGATGGCATCACAAATGATATGTTGTTGATGGAGGCTGTAAATTTGGTGGTTCCATTGGGGCCTTGACATGTTTGGCCTTTTGGACAGGGGTCTAAGCCCAGGCCCACGGTGAAGAACAACTTTTTGTCAACTGTTCTGGGCACCAACGCAGGGAACTGTGAATTTGCAAGGCTTTTGACTTGCTTGCTAAAATTGGTGGCAAAAGAAGTGTCATTGAGGGCAGGAAGTTTGGGCATCAGGGCAGAAGTGAAATTGATGTTTTGTAGGAGATGCTTGGGCTGGCTGGAGTTGTGGTAAACTACAATCCCTGCAACAGTGGAGTTGTCAAAGGTGCCCTGGCCGGTCACATAAGGTCTGGCAGCCACAAAAAACTGCTGTTTCCCTGAAAGGATTTGAGGGTCAGCCTTGGCATTCAGCAAGACATTGGTGGTCTGACCTGGTGCAATTAGTATGACATCTGTCTGGAATGGTTTTGTGTAAACTGCATCCACTTCCACCACACTGAGAGTATGGTTTGCTATGCCCAAAAACATTTCATCGTTCAAAGCAGCATTGATGATCCTCAGCATGTATGTCTTCCCAGGAACAAGCCCCAGCACAAATGTATCTGTCATTGCATGCATTTCCCCTGTAAATTGATCCATGCCATATCCACACGATCTACTGTTTATGAAGTAATGCATGATTGCATATACATGTATAATTGTGCGAGAAAAAAATCATTATATTAGACATTCACTGCTAATAGATCTTGGAATGTCGACCTGACGTCCTAGATCTAATAGCACATATACCTTTGTCATAGCACTAATTACTAGTTAGCCAAGCCACTTTTACCTTTCTTGTTAGAGCAGTTGTACAAAGGTCCGGGATGACCATTAATGACATAACTATCAGACACATTTGGGCCACCTCCTGTTTGCATGGCTTGCTTTATGACTTGCTCTGTGTCTGAATTCCACCATTCCCCTGCCACAGGTATTAGCCAGAAGTCATGTAAGAAGCCCCTCATCTGGAGCATCAAATCAAACAAAAATGGATGCTTCAAAGTTGTTAATTTACCAATGACTACAGGTACTTCTCTGTAAGGCTTGGGGAAAGGATAAGGAACACCAAATTTGGGGTAAATGATGAAGGCTCCATAAACAGTGGCTCTGATCCATGAAATGTGAGCATGCCACCAAAGAGTTCCTCGTTGGCCGGTAACTGTGAAATTGTAAACATATGTCATACCCTTCTGGATGGGACACTGGGTTATATATGCAGGTCCATCTGCCCATCCACTTCTCAATTGTCTAACACCGTGCCTACTCATCATGCACAAATCCATAAATCATACAAAATTCTCTCATAATCGACGAACCACAAGTGATTATTAAAGTAATAAATTACCAGTGAACGGTGATATTATCTTTGATATGGTTATGAACCTTAACAACCACCCGATCTCCCTCCCTCACAGCAATGGTTGGCCCTGGAGACTTGCCATTCACCGTGATCGCCGACCTGGTATTGCACAAACGACTTACACTGGTTCGTCTTATCTGCATTAGGCCATTCACAATTAAGATATCAGACTTGAAAGAACAAAGAAAGTAAGGGGAGATTGAAAAAACAAAAAAAAAACAACTCTGCATGATTCATGTCACCGACATGAAAGGAGTAATTTCTAGTCATGCTTGCCAAAGCAATATTGGGCAAGAGAAGAAGAAAGAAAGCAGAGAGGAGAGCAGCCATTCTGAAGTAGTATACTATAGACAAGAGATGGCAACTGCTGGTGAGCAACGGAGAGATGGAAGTAACTGGACATGAGCAAGTGCATAAATAGCATTGCAGGATAGCCATGGAAGGTAGTAGAAGTACGGCCCAGCAATGCAAAATGCATATTAAATTTATAGCAGTTGTACTTACCTCATGTTTCGCTTGTTCGAAGCATACATGGGCAGTAGACCTACGACATAATACCCAATCTTTTACGATAAGCCATGTTTATCGTGCAACTTGCAGAGACAGTTACCTGTCCAACATTGCTTTGTATTGTGGAGACCGGAGAGTCTCAACTTTCAACTTTCAAGGCTTCTGCTGCATAGGACGACGATGGAGGTTTGGGCAAAATTCTCATGAACTCTTCATTATGCTTACTTTGCTTACGTTTGCCATTCACTTCACTTACCACCGTTTGGAAAGGTACAGCTGTGCCAGAAAAAACTAATGATCAGGACCTAAACAGTAACCAAATACTTAAAATCAAAAAATATCAATCTTTTAGATTTATCTCGGTCATGCTACCCACTGCGGGAAGATTTAAAGTCTCTGTTAAATGTTCTATTAAGCGTGGCAGGGCTGTCTTATGTACACCTCAAAGTTTGAGAGGCTAAGGTAATATTATTACACAAAAAACTACCCTAACAAAATGTTGCGTATCTACAGTTGCCATTCAACTTCTTTGTTGAATCTCTTACGTTCCTTTTTCTGAAAGTTCTATCTCTTGTTAGAAACATTTATTGCTTCTGATACATCAGTCTACTGAATTCGCACTGAACTGTGCTTTGTAATTTACTGAGATGAAATTCAAATAATCTATTTGCTTTCTTGTCAAATTATATGGTTAGCCCTATATTGTTATAAGCTTGAAAATCAGTTAAGCCATGTGAACTCCATCTTACAGAGTTACATCGAGACATATTACTTTTCTGCAATGATGAAACACACAGTTCAGAATATAGAACACTTTACCAGTGGCACCTCAACAATTGCTATGTTATACATGCGAGTCTCTGCAAACATCTATTGGTCCTTGTTCGCGAGGTCTTGCTCTGTATTCTGTGGTTTAAAAGTGGACCTATTGGGTTTTTTAATATAGTTTTGATTGCATTTCTGTACAATGAAAAAAATCATCAGGGGTGGTGAATTGGCTTGCCTGTAAGTTGTTTGCATATCGGACCTGAAAACGATTTTGTTTAAGCTAAAAATATTTTCATTAAATTCCCTGTTTTCACAAATTTACGGTAAAATGTATTTGTTTGGTAAAGAAAATCTCATCACTAAACCTAACGGTAACTCAATGGTGTACCAACCAATTTTTTGCAAGTTTAAGCTTCCATTGCCATAATTGTTTGGATTCAATGTGTTGGTGTACCATAAAAATCCCATACGCATCTTCATTGTTGGCAATTTTTGTTGAGATGAAAATCTAGAAGTCTCTCCGATGTGTTTATGCCTTTTATCATCACCATTTACTTTTTGTTTGCAAGAAATGTTTGTAAAATAGTTTTTCTTATAAAATGAAAAAGGAAACGCTCCTCTAATCATCTCTGTTTCTACTAATCTCTGAAAATTTTTTGAATTTGTTTTTATAATCCTTTTTTATTCCACCTCCTCTCAGCACAAACCATGTACAAGCTTCTTTGATAAAAGCTTCTTTCATGCCTCTCACATATGGACATCAAGTCCTTTACTCCTAGAACAAAAATTCCAGCTCTTCCAGCTATGTTGCTAGAGGTCCTGTGCTCTGCAATCATAACAAACACCACCTCCATGGCCATTTTCCAATGCACCACATGTAAGGGTGGATGAAGGCAAATCTGCCTTGATTTTCTCTAGATATTTCTGCCCTCCCTCATTATTTTTTTTATTCTTATCTATGTTATAATTGGTCCCATATCTATCCCTACCAAAATAAACTACCTTATCCCTTTTTAATTTTGGATTCCGTGACAATATATAGGAGCTTAAAGGGAGCATCCAAAGCACCACATTCTTTTAAAAGCATAAGCTTGAGAATCATCTTCCTTCCCTCGTAAATTCTCCTTGAGCTTCAATTTTCTGAAGCTGCTAATGGTCCCAAGGTAACTCTATGTCTTTTTTATTTTTGTGCAATTTCTTTTAAATTTAATATAATATTGGTGCAAGCGACTGGGAATAACAATTGCTATCGAAGCCAAGTTCCACACACCAATATTATTTTGTCAAGTAATTGTAGGGAAAAATCATGACCAAGTCTTTGTCCAAAATTGAAATTGAAAAGTCTAATGGGTCCAACTATGAATTATGGAAGATCAAGATGGAGGCTCTCCTTGTTGAAAAGGACCAGCATAGTGAAATTTTAAGAGTGAAGCCAAATAAGATGTCTGATGAAGAGTGGGAAAAGTTGAACTTGAAGATCATAAGTACAATTCATTTATGTCTTTCAAATGCAATATTGCTTAATGTTTCTAATGTTTCTTCTGCTAAAGATTTATGGGATAAATTGCAAACTTTGTATCAAACAAAGTCTCTAACCAATAAGCTATTGTTGAAGAAACGATTGTATGATTGTAAAATGCTTAAGGTACTGCCATTATAGAACACTTGAATATTTTTAACACACTTGGTTCATCAGTTGCAATCTATGGGGGTGAAAATGAATAAGGAAGATAATGCATCACACTTCTCAACACACTTCCAGATTCATGGGAGACATTTGTGATGACTGTAAGTAATACATCTACCAACTTTATTTTTGATAATATTGTTGGTTAGTTGTTATTTGAGGAGGCAAGAAGGAAAACTTCTACTCCTCAAAATGATGTATTATTTATCAAAAATGATGTAAAGCCAAAGTTTGTTAAGAGGTCTCAATTTAAAAATAAGCCTCAAAGACTTGTAAAGAAGCCACCTAAATGTTGGAATTGTGGTAAAGTTGGTCATATAAAGAAAGATTGTAAAGCCCCTCTGAAAAAGGGCAAAGAGAGTAATGTACCAGATCAAGCTCCTCCTGCTTGAGAGGGAGATTTGTATGTTGTCTCATCTTCTGATCATGCTAATATGTATTCATGGTATGTGGACTTGGGTGCCTCTCATCACTACACTCCACATGTTGATTGGTTTAGTGAGTATACATCATTTGATCTCAAAATGGTAAGATTGAGTAATCATGGTTGATGAGTGGCGAGGTACCCCTACACTCAACCATACGAAACGAGCGTCGCACGCGCGATCCGGTTGAACTCCGCAGATGGACTAGTTGTGGTATCTAGATAGTTAGCCTTAGGTCGCAGTTCGCTGTCTTCCCATCTAGACTAGTTTTGCATATGTCACGTATGGTTTAGTCTAGATGAGGTGTATGATGTGTTCCTAATTCTATGCTACTCCTGAAGGCCGTGGAAAATAATATTAACTAATTCTAAGCTAAGAGGAAAAGG